>JXCR01099978.1:0-10456 GCA_002079205.1 Phalaenopsis hybrid cultivar
TGCAGCGTTTGCATAATTCATATCTATTGGATCATCTTGGCTTGCCTACTAGTAGCTTAGAATGGCTTAAAATGGCACCCCGGCATTATTTTATTGTTACAGGTACTGACTATGCCTTGGTGAGAGTGCTTCTTTCGTTATTTCAGTGCCTATCATCAAAAGATGGAACTTCTTTTGCTTGCTTAACTATTGTTTCATGGATTGTGTACATGTGTGTGGCATACATTTTTTAGGCAGTCAAGGCCACAGGAAAATGATTATTTTGCATAAATATTTCTTTTTGCAAGGAAATCTAGCTAGCTACAACAACAACAACAACAAAGCCTTTTTCCCATTTAGTGTGGTCGGCTACATGAATCCTTTGCAAGGAAATCTAGCTGTGGTTAATTGTTGCATATCAACAAATAATTGCAAATACTAAAACAACAATTAGCTTGTTAGAGAAACTTTTCATTTTTTGTTTTCAGGATTTTTAACTTTTGCAAAAAATTGCATACCCATGTTTACAGCCTTATAGCTACAATTTGGTATAGTCCATAGTGATTTTAAGTGCTGAAGTTAATAATAGTTAATTTTAGTAGCAGTTTTGATTGTTGTTAAAGAGAAATTGTAACAATTTAAATTGCTACAAAGTTACCCATGTTTTTAGTGATTAAAGTTATTGCACAATGCAATATTTGAATTCAAATAAGCTGCATACAACATTATTCACAATAAAAAATGAATTTATACATAGAGATTGCATAGAAATTATAATGATAGACTCACATACCTTGACAAAGGAAGCGTAAAAAGGAAATGATAATTGTATAACATAGTTTTTGTTTGTTTATCTGGATGATGACCGATTCATAATTCTATTTAAACAAAAATAAGCAAAAGTGCATACTATAACCGGTGAAAGTAGGAAAACATTTGTTTCCCTTCTCAAACTTCTAATATAATTCAAGATAGATTGCAAGACTACCATATAACAGGGCATTAAATAAATCCAAAGAAAGAATACAAGCTAATAATATTTCCATGCTTGACCAACACTCAAGAAAATGATATAAATAAGCAAAAGACATCACCTTGCCAATATTTGATAAAAGGTGGCCATCAACCATATTTAGTATTAATACACATATTAAATATATTTGCTAGAGAAGTTGTAGATAAGAAAGCACAAAAATGCACAAAGCGCATAAACATAGACAAATTGGGACAAGCCAAGTTCAAAGGATCCATTTTAATAGAGGTCAAAATGATATATATTCAATGGGTTTAAAATGCACAATTCTAAAATACAATTTTAACTAGGGGAAAACAATATTACTCATTGTTTAAACAAAGAGAATTCATTGATTGGAGTTATTTTAGTTGTATGTTTATTAAGTGTATTTAACATTAAAACATCAATACCTAATCTAGTTTGAACTATAATTGAACAATGAGATGCTTGATCATGTATTAATGTTTGGTTACTAGTTGCACCAAGACAAGATATGAAATATATTAAATATACAAACCCATGCACCGAAAATTTGTTTGCTTTGGTTGTATACACCTACACCCATAGTGACAAAAGTTGATTTATTTACTAAGAGAGATACGGGAAGGTTACATTTCAATATATAGATTTGGAGATATGGATAATATAACCACCTACAATAAGGATGAGGGCAATGAGGATGAGAGCTGGACATGAAGAAGAAGCTTTGTTGTTGCTCCTCTGTTACTAATTTTTTTTTTTTTGTATTTTGGGCATAAAGTCGAAATGAGAGTTTCACATGCTAAAATAGAAACTTTTTTCCATTGATTGATTCAAAACAAATAACACCTTCCTGAAGGAATAAAAAATTTCCCTTTCGCAAATCTAAAAGGTTCCCGATTTTATTCTTTGGTTGACAATCCTTATCCTTTATCTTTTCCTTTTTCTATCTATTTTTTTATGATTGTAGGATGCCAAGCTCTTCCGACACTCTTTTTATAGTGGTAACTAGGAATGAATTTGGATATAGTCCACTAGATATGTGATCTTTGACAATAAATAAAAAAGCTTACAAAATCGCTTAAAGCCAATTTATGATTTCTTCTTGAAGATCTTTGCATTAATACAATATCTTCAAAATATTTCCATAGCAACCCTGAAACCGAAGCAGTCAAAGTTTTGCAATTTTCAATCATATTTTACAAAAAAAATTTTGCTAAAAAATTGGCTTCACACTCCTAAACTTCCTTAGTCGGAGTCAAATACTTTTCAATCTTCAAATTTTTTTTGTTGAATGTGGCTTCTAAATTTCCTAAGATTATAATACTTATCAAATGTAGGAGTACAATTTGGATCCTCATGATAGTTATATTTCTTTTTATTTAGAATCTTGCTTACTCAATTTTCGCTAAGCTACATGTTTTATTTATTTTTTATTTGACTTGAATATTATGTCATACCTGTAGTTAACATGATGCAACAATAGGTTCACCTGTTTAATATAAGAAGTTTGAAGGTTTATGGTCATTAATGCAACTAAGGCCAAGGTGCATAATCTTAAAAAAACACAAAATTGGCAATCTGTTGGCTACAAATCCTCAACCTTTTGGCTACAAATTCTTAAAGGTAGATAAAATAAATTACTATTAATATAAAAAATAAAAAATAGGCTTCTTTTCAAATAATTATTCAATGGTTGCAAAATCTGAAATTTCATTAGAAAAACAATGAACAGAACATATTTCAGCAGCAATCAATTTTATTTTATGAAAAAAAAAAGGTTTCTTTTGCACTTGACAAAATTTCAATCATGCATATAAACCAACGATTGAACAAACTTAGCCAAGAACAATGGAAGAAATGTCCTTTTAGAAAAACCAAACCTCGTTGTAGTATCATAAAATTCCCTGTTTATTATCTGTGAAGTTCTTGAATACAGATCCAACTAACAGAGTCATAGGAGTTGAAGAAAATTGGAATTGCTATTTCAATCCTTAATGTTCTATGATTTTTACATGTTTAAGGGTTTTGTTTATAGTATAATTATGACCCAAAATAAGAAGCTTTTCAGAACAATTTAGATATAGCAAAAAGTTTTAGTTTAATTAAACAAATTAGAATTCCAACAATTTTAGCCACTCAACTTCCAAAATTCTTCTTCCAATGAATTTTGATAAGTCACATATGCCAGTCTGAGTAGATGTAAGAGGAAATATCACATATGGCTACAATTTAGTTTAGCCATAGAATTTATGTAAGCATAGCCCTAAGCATTCAACCGACTATGTACATTTGTGGCAAAGGAAAATATGAATTTTTCACAAGAGAGGGCACAATTTCTGAGCTTACTGATTCTAACCATTATACATGGAAGATTCAAGACCATATAATTATATTTTGGTTAGTCAATTCAATGACCACTGAAGTAGATGAAAATTTCTTGTTCTACAAAACAACCAAAAAAAATTGAGAGGCTGCAATAGAAATTTATTCCAACATTAAGAATACTGCAAAGTTGTTTGAGCCAAAACCAAACTACATGATCTTCGTCAAGGAGAACTAAGTATCACTCAATATTTAAACACCTTGATAAAGTATTGGATATAATTGGATGTGCTCGAGCAGTTTGGAAATTTCCACATGATATCGTGAAGTATAAATCCATCACCGAGAGAAGGGACCCATCAAATTCCTAATGCGACTATGGAATTGGATCAAGTGGGGAGAGGATCATGGGAATAAAGCTTATTCTACTTTCCATAAAGGTTTTTTTGAAGTTAGAAAAGAAGAGAGTAGAAAGAAACTTATGATGACTCGAAATGGGAGCTCACCAATGACTCGAAATGGGAGCTCACCAAGTGTTGAAAGCTCAGCTCTATACTCTCATAATTTTTCCCTTTACTCAAAGTTCAAGAAGGATCATTCTGACCATTGTAAGAAAATTGGTCCTCAAAGACAAATGTTGAAAATTCCATCGAAAACCTGCAAATTTTAAACCTATATATGGAAGGAAAGATCAAGAGAGAAAGACTAATGTTGCTACCACATCTGAAGGGTCAATTGACCCATTCATCAAAGAATAACTTGAAGTACTAAAAAAACTCCTTCGGGGTAATTTAGAACAACACAATACCCTCACGACACACTAAAGTAATATATCCTTATCAATTCTTACCAGCAATGAGAGATTTAGATATTGGATCATAGATTCATGTGTTTCTGATTATATATCTGAAAGCACGAGTCAACTATTATGAGGCTTCTACATCTAGATCTGCCAGAGTTGCAGATGAATCACACTAAAAGATTTCTAGAAAATGAGACGTGGAACTCTCTCAGAATATTAATTTATTATTTTTTATTTGTTTTATAGTTGAAATGTAATTTAATTTCAATCAGTAAGCTTACTCATGATAGGAAATTTATAACTAAATTCCTTGAAAACTATTGTGAGTTTCAGGAAGTGGATTCAGGAAGTATGATTGACAATGCTAAAATGCATCAATGTTTATCTCTGTTGGAGGAAAGTCTCTCTTTAAACACACAAGTGGTCCTACATCCATCTTTTCCTCAAATCTCAAAGTCTGTAGAGTTTATGTGACATTCTCATTTGGGTCATCCTAATTTCAATTATGTTATATAATTGTATCTTCATTTGTTTATTAATAAAATGATTTAGTACTTATCAATATGAGATTTGTTAATTTGTCAAACACTCTAGATATGTTTATCCCATGACTGAGTACAAACCCTCACATCTTTTTTTCATTATTCACATTGATATTTGGGGACTTTCAAAAGTATGAACCCTAAGTGGGGCTAGATGGTTTGGCTCATTCATTAACGATCACGCTAAAACCATTGGGTATTCCCAATGAAGGAGAAATAAGAGACAACCCTAATCTTGCTAACCTTCTATGACATGATTCTTCTATGAAATGATTCAAACCCAGATTCAATGTAAAATTCATATTCTCAAAATTAATAATGCAAAGAAATATTTCAACTCTAATCTTGGATCATACCTTTCAAAAAATGAGATCATCAATGTGAGTTCATGTGTTGATATTCCACAAAATGAAATAACTGAGAGAGAACATACATATACCTGTGTTATTCTGCTTAATTAGTATTTCTCAAGTTTAAAATATTTTTTTTGGGGGAAGTAGTTCTTATCGCAACGTACCTTATCAATTCAATGACTAGTCGGGTACTTAATTTGAAAACACCACTTTATGTCTTGATGAATACCTATCCCCACATCATAGCTTTCTTATCTACCGTACCACTTAAAATTTTTGGATGTCTTATGTTCACATTCATTCCTCAAATTGCATAAAACTTGATCATAAATTCATCAAGTGTATTTTTTGGGTATGCTTCCAACAAAAAAAGCTATAAGTGTCATTCACCCATTACCAGAAAATACTGCAACTTCTTGGATGTCACGTGTTTTGAAAATCAATTGTACTATTCTAAATCTATTGCTGAATGGGAGAGTGCAAATGAACATGAATTTTGGGATGCACTTAGTGACACCTACATTGCCTGAAAACCTACCCCATTATCACCCAACCCTTTTTTCTCCCAAACATCACTGCATGAAATAATTCTCTTTAAGGACATCCTACTAACCCAACCTGAAATTCATAACAAAGAACTTCGTGTATACACAAGGAGAAAGAAAAATCTTGAACAAAATAATCATAACTTGAAAAGACGGAACTGCTCCGACAAAAAATTGAGTCCACACATGAAATTTCGGGTGAGGAGTCTATAACACGAGTTATTTCTTCAACTTCTGGTGCTAATAATAAGGAAAAACTGTACTAAATATCTAATTCAGTGTATGCAACTATGAGAAGCTATCCTCACCCTATAAAATTTTTATATCTAACATTGATAGTATGCAGTTTCTTAAATTCATTCATAATGCTCTTAAAAATCCTGAATGAAGGAAAGCAGTTTAAGACGAGATTTAAGTACTACAACATAATGGTACATGGATTTTTATTAAACTTCCACAGGATAAGAGCATAGTTGGATGCAAATGGGTAAACATCAAGTAAAAGCTGATGGTGGTATTGATATTTTTAAAACTAGACTGGTTTTACAAGGTTTCACTCAAGCCTATGGGATTGTCTATTAGAAGACCTTTGCACCAATTTCCAAGATGAACACTATCGAAGCTCTTCTTTCAATAACAGTTAATAAGGAGCTGAGACTGTATCGACTTGACATAAGAATTACCTTCCTAATGGGGTTCATAAAGAAGTATGTATGGAGATACTACCAAGAATTGAGAATGATTTCATCAAACACCTAATATGCAAACTCAAGAACTCTCTTTATGGCCTTAAGTAATCAATGAGGCCATGGTTTGAAAAATATGCTCAAACTATGAGATCTAATAGATATTATGAAGGTCAAGTTGATCATACATTGTTCATAAAATACACTCAAGGAGTTAAGATTGCCGCACTGATAGTATATGTGGATGATAGATTCTTATCGGTGATGATGAAAAGAAAATTCTTAAAATTGAAGAAGTGTTTACGTCTGAGTTTGAAATTAAGGACTTAGGAACTATGAGTAATTTCCTAGGCATGGAGGTAGCAAGGTTTAAGAAGGGCATTGTTATATCACAGGGGAAATACATCCTATATTTGCTAATAGAGACGAAGATTATTGGATGCAAACATGTTGTTACTCCAATGGATAACAACAAATAGTCTAATAAGGGGGAAGAAAGTATAATTGTTGATAAGGGAAGATATCAAACATTCGTGGGCAAACTTATCTAACTTTCACATACTAGATCAGATATTGCATACTCTATTAGTATGGTGAACCAAAATATGAATAACCCAAATGAAAAACATTTAGAGATGGTATATAGAATCCTGAGGTTTCTCAAGAAGATTTGTTCATAGATTAATTTTTGAGAGTCTTAGAAAAAAAAAGTTAGAAGTCTACACTTTAAGTTGGGTTAGGTAACTCGGTGATAGAAGGTTCACTACATGTTATTGCTCCTATGTATGAGAAAGTATGGTTACATGGAGAAGTAAAAAAACAAGTTGTCTCTAGAAGCAGCGCAAAAATTGGAGTATCGGGCACTTTCCTTAGGATACTGTGAAGGGATTTGTATTCTAAAATTGTTGAGGGAATTGGGGTGTACCTCGAATAAGCTTATACAAATGTTTTGACGATCAATCAATTATAAGTATTGGCCAAGAACCTTGTGCATCATGCAGGACTAAATATATTGAAATTGACATGCAATTTATCTCTGAAAAAAGTTAATGGTGGAATTATACAACTAAACTATATCCCGACACAACAACAAGTTATTGATATCTTCACTAAAGCTCTTCCTTTAAGCAACTTCTCAGATTTTAATACCATGCTTGGTCTCTACAATATCTATGACTTAGCTTGAGGGGGAGTGTGGAAATCTAGGAGGATCATCCATCGTTCCATGGTGGGACTAGGCCAACCATCCAAGGAGTGTTGGACGGATTAATTGGCAATAATTTGTGAAATTCCTGGATTAGTTTTTATTGTCTTCCGATTTATGTTTATTTTAGAATTATTTCATTTACATGGTTAGGCTAGATATATTTGGTAAGATTATAAATTAGGAGAGACTGATTTTTCTATATATATATGTGTGTGTGTGTGTAACTTTATGGTTGAAGATTGGTGATGAGAATTAAATGAGCATTTCCTTCACATGTTTTTTTTTCAACGTAAACTAGTAAGCAAAGGCTAATTAAAACACTATCTATATAGATGATTCACTTTACTAATTAGTATTTCAGATTTTTACTAGAAGGTGAACATATAAAGTGATTATTTTCTAACCAAGACTTTCATATAAATTAGCCTTTTTTTTGAGATATTTTGCTGCAATCAGGAGGAACCAAAACATATATTAGATGGTTTGGGCATGTTTAGTGAAGGGTAGAACACACATGAACTAGATGGGTAGCTAAAGTTAGTGTTCAAGGATTATGATTGAAAGGAGGTGGATCGAAGGTAATTTGTTAGAGACATGCTAAATTATTTACTCAAGCTAGGTGCAAAACCTCATGGAGCACTAAATTGAATGTAGATTGAGGTTTCATAAAATCCACCAACTGGTAGGGGGTTAATGATGATGATGAATATTTGGTTCAAATGTGCTACTACAAATAGTTTTAGGAGGGCTTTTTTGTTGTTCGTTGATGAATTGTGGGAGGACTTTCAAAGTTTAGATGAAGTGTTGATTTGTTCTGAAATTGGGATTTATGTTTGTTAAGAAGTCTTTGAAAAAATATAAAAGAAAACTGGTTCTCAACTGGCTTCCCATGGGTAGGTGCAAGGTGGGAAAATAAATAAATAAGTAAGTTTGTTTCTTCATAAAATCTTAAATACAAGCTCAAAGAAACTTGAAATCAAGATGGTAATCATGGCGATAAATGGTAAATCATAGCTTTGATGGTCATTTGATGCAAGCCTGCTTTGAAATAATTCAAAAATATAAAAAAGATGTCAAGAAAATGTATACAATTTAAATTGGGTACATTAGATAACCTATTTTGCAATATCTCGAGTCTCTCACTTGATCAACTGGTCAAAATCCCAAAGTTGATGAATGATTTCGCATTTAAAATATTAGTCATGCTTACATGGCCCATAATTCTCTTATATATAGAGGAAAAATTAATAATTTGCTAATAAATTGCTTTCAATCTTAGTGAGATGACCAAAATAGCCCTAAGTAAATATTAAATGATTCTAATGCCCATCAAACATAATATAAATTGTAGCTCAGATTTGTTGGAGTGACTAATGATTTTCTGATGACATTGATATAATAATACATAATAAATGTATATGTTAAACTTCATGGATCGTATAATCTTATATACACGAGTGAAATGATTTATAGACATTTATTGTGCTCCCTTTAGCCTTAGACTTGTTAAGTTGTTTAATTTAGTCTCACAATTTATCAAACCCGAATCATTTTATTCCTGCTGTCAATTTTATTATTCCTTTGGACATAAATTGATGGAGGGATGTATGCCATGAGGGCATCTTGGACTTTTCAAGGTCAATGTCATTGTTTAGTAGCAATGCAGATTAATGAAAAGTTCTGAATGTCCTGATAGATAACCACTTCACCAATTGTCATACAAAATGGGCAAAGTTAATGGTTGAGACCTAATTGGCTCATATTTGATAAGTTGAGTGACTAAATTGAACATACAAAAAAGTTAATTACTAAAATGTCTAAACTTGAAAAATATAGTAACTATTTTATCATTTTCCTTATATAAATAGAATAAACTAAAAGGCAAGTAACTGCTTAGAACATAATGCAAATAGCACAAATAAAATAATAACATGACCTTGCTGTCTAGAAGACATAATATGACTAAAATAACTCTGGTATTTGTTTAAATGACTTATTAATCTTATGTCTAGAAGACATAATATCACTCAAATAACTCGACATAAATATAAGAATATATAATAAATGCAACTGAATTCCAAAGCTTTCAGATGAGTTTGATTGTTTTTCTGTTCAGAGATATTTTGGTTTCCTTTTGTTTATTTGTAGGAACATTTACGTACATAGTACATAATTCTCATGTATTTATATATTTCGCATCCAAAATTTCATATTTACACACATAATATCACATCAAGAGTAACATTATTATCACTTTTAAAATTGAAATACATCCTTTTCATGCATAGGTTTAATGTACCAAAGTGCTATGAATGTTATTAAAGTTAAGGTGTGAAATATGTAAATACATAAGAATTGTGTGCTACGTATGTAAATTTCTTTTATTTGTAATGTTCTCATGGAAATGAGTTTGGTAAGAAAATTTATGTATTGCTTCTCTTGGGCAGGATGATGATCTTGATCCATCAAATTATACTCCTGGTCAGCTGATTTGACAGACATCTTTATTTCCTTCTACATTCATCAACGTTAAGGAGAGAAGTTTCATACTGCTTCAGCATGTTCGTTCAATTTTTTATTTTTGTGCTGAGTCTGATTTTTTTTTGCAGTTCAGTTGGCTTTGATATTTTCTCATACTGAAACATACCCAGATGAACCTCCACTTTTGAATGTTAAGAGGTCAGTTTTGAATCTTGAAACGAGTTCTAATTTTTTTTATTTTAATTTGTTTTTTCTTAGCATTTTATTCTTTATGCAATTTATTGTAGAGTAGGACAACTTAATTTAGATTTGTACGAACTTTACTTTGGTTTTTTTAATGTTATTAATGAAGCACATTTTGTGATTTTTTTAACTTTTTTTTTAATTTGTTTCTTATGAAGGTAAAATGCATGTTATGCATTAATTAATGACCGGTACTTTCGACTTATTGATTTTAGTTTCCTTGTCTATGCAGCATAAGAGGAATAAAAACTGATGATCTTAATCTGCTACGAGAAAAACTTCGACAAGAGGTAGAATCA
>JXCR01099986.1:5745-26856 GCA_002079205.1 Phalaenopsis hybrid cultivar
ACTAGAAAAAACTGTTGAACAGGGAGGTTCAAAACCTCATCTAAGCTAAAAGAAGAAGAGGAGACTCAGAGTCAAAACTCTCATCTTTGCATAATCCAAGCTCTCAAAAATGCAATATTTTCCAAAACCACCAATCTGGACTCAGACTAAAAGCAAAATAAACCACATAGAATTCAAATTAAAGTGACTCAATGGGGAACAAAAAAAATAAGACAAGAAAGAAAAGCTTAAGGCTAAGCCAAGCCCTTGGAATGCATCAGAGCCAAGCCCTTGAAACGCATCAGCAAGCAAGGAGGATTGATCTCTGAGAGCCTCGGCAGGGAAGGATGATGGGGAAAACGAAGAAGGGCAGACAGTAAGAAAAGACGCGATTTTTCCGGATTGGTGACAACACCTGTCAAGTCTAAAAACAGATTCGCAAAAAAAAAAGTAGCAGGAGAGAAAAGAAAGAAGAGCTCGTTCCTGTAGAAGGGAGGAAGCTGAAGATGAAAAGAAGATGAAAAGCACAGCCTGCTTGCCAGATTTCGCTCCACAGAAAATAGAGAAAATTACGGAAAAGAGAGAGAGAATGATTGTAATACTAGCGTCCGGGTAGAGAGAGAGACAGAGAGAGAGAGAGAGAGGACTCGCTCTCAGGCGGCAGGAAGGTCCAGAAGCCTGAACTCTAACATACAAATGGAAGGGGAAACCACATTATACTAGGGACAGTGCCTGGCTTCAGTACAATAGGGTTGTCCATGTAAACTTAATTGATTTTATTTTTTTTTTTTACTATAAATTTAATATTATATCTAAAATATTAAATATAATATTTTAATCATGTAAATTTTAAATAAAATTTTTTAAGCACTAAATATTTATTAGCGATTGTAATGAAAAAAATAATTAAAATATTATATTTAAATTTTGGGTGATTAAAATATTTTTTATTATTAGTATGCAAAAACCCTTTTTAAATAATAACAGCTTAAATATAAAAAAATTTACATACGACATGATTCTTATTTATTTATATATCTAAAACCTAAAATTCAATATTTATATTTATAATATTTTGATTTAATAAATTTATGCATGAAAAAGTCTATTTCGCTTTTAAAAATTTAATAGTAATATTTTTAATGTGATATTAAAAATTTAAATATAATGCATGTAATATGAATTTATGGTATTAGATATGCAAATACATAAGAAATATGTGATATGTACGCCAATGCGCCTAAAAAACATAACTTGATTTAAAAGGGAGTTGATAGTCTTCCATATTCATTCATTGATAGTAGGGCTGCCAAGACGGCTCGTTGTTCGCGAATAACTCGCCTTCGGTTTGTTAAGAAGGCTAAAACGGGCCGAACACAAATAACACGAAAAAAAATTTGTCGTTCGTGTTCGGCTCCTTTTGCCTCGAAATATCGTTAATTAATTAATTGGCTACATGGATTTATAATCAATTAAAAATATTAATTAAAAAAATAGAATAAAAATTATTAAATTAGATTCAAATGATATTNAGGCCGAACACAAACAACACGAAAAAAAATTTGTCGTTCGTGTTCGGCTCTTTTTGGCTCGAAATATCATTAATTAATTAATTGGCTACATAGATTTATAATCAATTAAAAATATTAATTAAAAAAATAGAATAAAAATTATTAAATTAGATTCAAATGATATTTTAATATAAACAATAATTTTTAAATCTTGTCACAACCCTTAACATCTTATGACTAGGTGATTAGGGTTGTCAAAACGACTCTTTGTTCGTGAACGGCTCGTGTTTGACTCGTTAAGCAAACGAGCCGAATACAAACACACTTTTTGAGCTTGAAATATAAACGAGCCGAACACGAGCTAAGTTTGGGCTCCCTCGTGTTGGACTCATTTACACCCCTAATTGATAGGGAATTTACATGCATAGCACAATTTATAANTTTTTTGAGCTCGAAATATAAACGAGCCGAACACGAGCTAAGTCTGGGCTCCCTCGTGTTGGACTCATTTACACCCCTAATTGATAGGGAATTTACATGCATAGCACAATTTATAAAAATTTATCTATCTAATACCTAAATTTTTATCTTTATTTATATAACATTAACTTTAAACCACATCAACAACACCACTAATATTAACTTATCTAGAATAGAATATACATTTTCATCATATGAATGGAAGTGATTTAAACATTAAGTGTTATTTAATTAAATATGAAAAATTAGGCAACTTGACAAAAAAAAAAATCTCAATCGAGATTTTTCACTCTTAGATAACATACTAAAATCGACAACAAGCATGCATATAAAAAAATATAGATAAATAACTTATGATTTATTTATGTATGTATTAATGTAGTTTGAGCGTAAATAAATAGTNATTTTCATCATATGAATGAAAGTGATTTAAACATTAAGTGTTATTTAATTAAATATGAAAAATTAGGCAACTTAACAAAAAAAAATCTCAATCGAGATTTTTCACTCTTAGATAACATAGTAAAATCGACGACAAGCATGCATACAAAAAAATATAGATAAATAACTTATGATTTATTTATGTATGTATTAATGTAGTTTGAGCGTAAATAAATAGTTCATATTTGAACATAATGATTATAAAGTTATATATAATTTTTTTATAAGCTCCATTTCTAAATATTAAGTACAAAAAAATTTATTATAATAATTAAAAATATTATATTTTATGCTTTATTTATGACTACTATAATATAATACTATTATTATTTTTATTTTATGTCTTATGCCTTATAATTTATAATTTATTGAGTGAATTTCATCAATTAAGTTTATTTATGACAATATCAGCTCTATTGTTGTATAATCATTGTGATTATTAGTCGCACATCATCTAAATGAAAATTTTTAGACTCATGATTTAGGTTCATTATTAAAAGATAATTGAGTTTAGAAGTTATTTAGTTGATTTAATGATGATTTTCTCTTTTATGAATGAGTTGTTTTAGTAATTAAATTTAATTACTATTTACAGACCAACCATTTTCTTTCGACCATTTTTCAAATTTTTACTCAAATATCAAAATTCATGCTAAAAATCCAACTAATAGTTTTAATTGTATCAAATTCTCAATATTTTGATTGTGGCAAGCCTAAATACATTGGTTCGGTAGTTTAAGAAAAAGATGCCTAGATGGTTAATTTGTTAATATCAATGTTTCGGATGGTTTGTATGTAAGTATCCCTTCTTGATAATATTTGAAAATGGTTGGAGCACTGCTCGACTTGATTCAAACAAGGTTTGAATATAATTCAAGTATGGATTGAGTATAGTTCAAACATGTTTAAATAAGATTTGGATAATGTTGGAGCTTGGTTTGAATATGATTCAAGTAATGGTTTAAGCAGGGTTGAGACAATATTTGTATAATATTACAACAGGATCAGGCCTTAATTTAAACACGGTTTAACAAGATTTTTATATGGTTGTAATATGATTTGAATAAGTTTTAAATAAAGCTCAAACATGGTTCAANAGATTCAAGTAATGGTTTAAGCAGGGTTGAGACAATATTTGTATAATATTACAATAGGATTAGGCCTTAATTTAAACATGGTTTAACAAGATTTTTATATGGTTGTAATATGATTTGAATAAGTTTTAAATAAAGCTCAAACATGGTTCAAATATGATTTAAATATTGTTCAAGTAAAGTTCAAGCATTGTTCAACCATTATTCAAGTATGATTTAAACATATTGTAAATTATACCATTTTACCTTCACTATTAACATTGGAGTTCATTTATTTGAGTTCTTATAATACATTGGGGTAGACTAAACCTCTTTAAATGCTAGCTTGACCTAGTAAAATCTAATTAAGTCATTTAAAATTAGAAAACTTGAATATCGCCAACCATAAAATGGGTCCTATTATGTTAGAAATAACCAAATGGACTTAAATAGACATTTGATGCAACCCAATTAGACTGATTAACCTAAATGAGCCTATTTGAACTTGTAGGATGAAATGAACCCCATTGATTAATTGAATTACTTTTAAATGCCTTCAAAAGCATTCAATATATTATTCATAGATAACATAACCTCAATTGTTTCTTGATTGAGCCATTTGGTCAACTTAACCATGGTTGATTCATTGACCCTTTAAGAACAGTAGATCCAATATGATTGTATGACTTAAGCTTAATTGAACATTTATCAAGCTTTATTTAACTAATTAGAACTTTTGATTAAAGTTAGTCAAATCAATTAATTTGATCAAATTGATTGAAAAAGATCTCTCTAATCAACTTGATGAACTCCCCATGAATGGCTTAAGCTCAGTTGCCTCTTAAGTTGGTTAATTTACCTCATTTAACCTAATTTAAGCAATTGACCTTATAAGGAACACTTGACATTTTATTTATTTATTTTTGTTTGAATTGTTCAAGTTGATGAATCCAATTAACTTATGCCATATAATTAGATTATTCTTAGACTTTAATTAACTATTGGTTACTCATAATTAACTCAATTGTATAAAATTCCCTGAGGTAACTTTTTTTTTATATTTGACTTGTTTCACCAGTTTGGACCCTTAAATGTAATTTTTCCAAATTTGTTTTAGCTTTTCAAAGTGAACCTTCCTTTGCTCACATCTATGTGTTTCATACACTACTTAATAGTTTGAACTCTTGACTTTATCTTGATTAAACCTTTAAATAATAAAAATCATCTATAACACATTTAGATACCCTAAAATCTAATTGAACTTAGGAACCCAAATTTACCTAGCTAATGGTCCTTGAGATTTCCAAAAAGTATTCAATAATTTGCTAAGACTGTAAANGCTCAATTGTATAAAATTCCCTAAGGTAACTTTTTTTTTATATTTGACTTGTTTCACCAGTTTAGACCCTTAAATGTAATTTTTCCAAATTTGTTTTAGCTTTTCAAAGTGAACCTTCCTTTGCTCACATCTATGTGTTTCATACACTACTTAATAGTTTAAACTCTTGACTTTATCTTGATTAAACCCTTAAGTAATAAAAATCATCTATAACACATTTAGATACCCTAAAATCTAATTGAACTTAAGAACCCAAATTTACCTAGCTAATGGTCCTTGAGATTTCCAAAAAGTATTCAATAATTTGCTAAGACTGTAAATTACAATTCCTCCCATGGGTTGGCCAGTTGGTCAACCTAATCCAAAGTTATCCTAATTGAATCACCATGGATCAAAAGGAACATAGTCCCCTTAGATTAAAAAATTTGCCATCATAGTTCAACTCTAAACTCATATCAGGATGCATATAGGTAGAACACCCCCCTAAAAGGCCATTTTGGCCATTTGATTAAATCAAATGAATCTAACCAACCGAATTTGATTGATCAAACCCGGATGAACNGGGCCATTTTGGCCATTTGATTAAATCAAATGAATCTAACCAACCGAATTTGATTGATCAAACCCGGATGAACCAATTGGAATAAATTACTTTCAACATTAAATTGATTCAAATAATTAGAAGTGGACTTTGATCAAAATGATTATGCCTTGGAACAACCTTAGTATGACTTATTTTAACTATTTGTTTGATCAGTTCTAACCAAGTGGATCAATAAAACACATTAGAAACCGATATATGTTCAAATGTGATTGTTTTAACTAATTAGGCATATTGGATTGGGTCAATCCATTAATCATAGAGCACCCTTAGGATAATAAATAAAAAAATCCAACTTTGTTTGACCTTTTGCACTAATTGTCCTGACTTATTTTGGTCAAATGGGTCAAAATTATGCATTTTAATCAATAATAATTTAATTAAATTTAACTTAGCTAAATACTAAAATTAGTTCGTCCAAATGACTTATGCAGTTGATTTAGACTAGCACAATTCACTCAAGGTTAGAAGGCTAAAACATTATTTTAGTTGTTATCAAATGTAATTAATAGAATTTAGCTACTTCCAAATAAGATACAACCCTTAATCTATGCTAAGGGAATTCTAGCATCATCACATCCCTTTCCCATTCATAATCAAATAAAATTAGCAATTGATGGCATGTCTTAGCCTTTATAAAATCATAGATTATGCTTGATTAATGCTAACTGTCTAAATAGAGTCTTAGCTTTCTACACCATGGTCATCTACGAGTTCAAGAGATCCCCTCAGAGCAATCTCGACCTTTCCAGTTATGCTTAACACTTGCATCTACTATTGAATTCTAAATCAAGCTCTCACCTTGATCATCCCTTTAAACTTTGTCTTTCTAGTTATATTTGGGATAAGGTTTTCTACTCCTCATCTCACTAAAGGTAAGTAGTCGCTTTTTATGGCTATGATTAGTCACATATATGACTATAAAAAACCATAGAAAATTGATTAGGAGCTTGCACAAGTTAGATCATAGTTCGAGAGTAANTACCTTGATCATCCCTTTAAACTTTGTCTTTCTAGTTATATTTGGGAAAAGGTTTTCTACTCCTCATCTCACTAAAGGTAAGTGGTCGCTTTTTATGGCTATGATTAGTCGCATATATGACTATAAAAAACCATAGAAAATTGATTAGGAGCTTGCACAAGTTAGATCATAGTTAGAGAGTAAAATCCCTTATTGAAAGCTCTAAGCCTCCTTTAAGTTCCAAACGACTATTTTATTGAAATGCCTTAGAGAAGGGGAAGTCTTTGGAGGTTGTGAGTCGTACGGTGTTTTGCCGTAAAAAGCGGGGGCAACCCATGGTGACAACAACCTAAGTTGGTCGGAAGTGATAGTTGCTGGAGTTGGCTGGAAGTGACAACAACCTAAGTTGGTCGGAGACAGTGGTGGTAGTTAGAGGTGATGGTTGTTGGAGCTTTCTGTGGCGATTGAGGTCGAAGTTGTCGGAGGCTGCAATGACCTGAGACAACGGAGGGCAGAGTTAGCCAACTACATTAGCCTGAGTTGTTCGGTGGGAGGTAGTCAGCGACATTTGGTGCTTGTAAGAGTAGGAGGCTGACAGCGAGTGATGGTCGATGATGGTTGACGACTGAAAGAGCAAGAGGTGCCCGTCGAATCGTTTGTGTTGGATCCTAGTCTTCAACTCCTTCTTCTATAAACTCTGGCCTTCTTCTTGATCAAGTTTGTGTCTCCTTTCATGATAGGGGTAAGACTTTATTTATAGAGTTGANGGAGTAGGAAGCTGACAGCGAGTGATGGTCGATGATGGTTGACGACTGTAAGAGCAAGAGGTGCCCGTCGAATAGTTTGTGTTGGATCCTAGTCTTCAACTCCTTCTTCTATAGACTCTGGCCTTCTTCTTGATCAAGTTTGTGTCTCCTTTCATGATAGGGGTAAGACTTTATTTATAGAGTTGANTTAATTAGACATATTGGATTGGGTCAATCCATTAATCATAGAGCACCCTTAGGATAATAAATAAAAAATCCAACTTTGTTTGACCTTTTGCACTAATTGTCCTGACTTATGCATTTTAATCAATAATAATTTAATTAAATTTAACTTAGCTAAATACTAAAATTAGTTCATCCAAATGNGGTTCTTCTCGTTGACTCAATCCGTTTAACTATAAGTTTGGGTGACTTTTAATTAAAGTTTGAATGTTTTTTGCTCAAAAAATTATCTTGAGATTCGTGTCATACCTCGAGATTCATGTCGAATCACACANTGTTCTTCTCGTTGACTCAATCCGTTTAACTATAAGTTTGGGTGACTTTTAATTAAAATTTGAATGTTTTTTGCTCAAAAAATTATCTTGAGATTCGTGTCATACCTCGAGATTCATGTCGAATCATACATGAATTACCATCTACCCATGTGGGCGCCCACTACCATAGCAAGGTTATCATAAGCTTAAGATATCATTTTAAGTAAACTTAATTTTTTTAGCATTATTTATGGTAAATAAAATATTTAATATTTCAATTATTAAATAACCAAACATATCAAAAATATCCTCCAGCAATTCTGGTTTTCTTAAACATCTTATTTTAATCATTAGTGTGCATTTGATGTTTTAAAAACATCTTGCATAATCTCAACATTTTTTAATTTGAAATTTTATTTATTTTTTAACTTTTATCGAAAAAAAATGTATTTTTAAGACAATTAAATATCATGCAATATTAATGACACCAATTTTGCATAATTTTTAATCGGAACATCATTTTGTAGTATTATTTTTTATTTGTTATGAAAAAAAAATAAATTAAATAAAAATGTGGGCGGCGCACATCCACCCTTTAGCTCCCTTCCTCAATCTACCACCTCTCCATCATCAAAGCTGGTTCTTGCTGCCACCTTCTCCTTCTTCTTCACTTCTCCCCTGTTCTTCTTTTTCCTTTCTCTCGCATGCTTATTTATTTTCTTCTTCTCTCTTCCACCTCACCTCTCTCTAAACCTTTCTCTCCTTATCTCACTATCTCTCTTTCCCACTGCCTCTCTTTCTCCATATAAATGGAGAGAACATCATCTCTCTTTTTCCTTTCCCCTCGCTCTCTCAATCTTCCCTCCATTTCTCTCACTAAATTAAGAGAGAGAAACACACACACACACACTCTCTCTCTCAGTTGCTTCATCTAAACACAAGAGAGAGACAGATGAATAAAAGAAAAAAAGAAAGAAAAAGAAGATAATAAAAAAGATAGATACCGGCCATATATGCCATATATGCTTATCTTGTTGTGTTGGGTAAAGATGCCCCATAGATGGGGAAAAAACCAAGTTNTCTCAGTTGCTTCATCTAAACACAAGAGCGAGACAGATGAATAAAAGAAAAAAAGAAAGAAAAAGAAGAAAATAAAAAAGATAGATACCGACCATATATGCCATATATGCTTATCTTGTTGTGTTGGGTAAAGATGCCCCATAGATGGGGAAAAAACCAAGTTGCTACTAAAACTTTTAGTGATAAAATTAACCCAAATTTAGAATTAAAATGAAATCAAAAGATAAAAATGAAATTTAATTAACAATTAAAATGAAATACTACTAGTCATGCCGGATAAATTAATTGAACCAAAACTGAACAAGTTGATCTTAGAATTGGACTTTGATAGACAAAAAAGCTCCCTTATTGGCAGCACAAAATATATTAACTCGTGGCTCAAATCTTTTTTAAAACTCAAAACTCTCGCATACGCACACTCTTAATTGAACTTGAATAGATCTGAGTTTTTATTTATAATGAAAAGGAGATTCCCTATGAGTCCTACAATAAAATTTGTTTTAAAATAAAAATTAGTATTATATTATTTTAAATTATGAAACTTTTGGATTCGTCTTCTATTCTAAATTATAAAACTTTTGGATTCATCTTCTAGATACTGAATCCACAACACAAAAGTACAAGTGAATAAAATACAAAATTGAATGCTTAAAATGAAATTTATTTAATGATATCAACACACTTTCTATATCTTTGTTTATAGGATCTTATCTTAGTATAGAAGCTTACTCATCAAATAGCATGCTTTCCTAGTGACTAGGTGGATCCTTAAACCCTAAGAACCCAAAACATAACCTAAAGTCTTATGACCTATCCTATGAGTTTTTTAACCCAATCTTAACTCATCATGAGCTAGGTCGACCCGGTTGACCTAATTTGACCTAATTAACATTTAGTGACTATGTAGGGCCTATTAAACTAATTGAACTAATTCACTCATGTATTTAGTTTCTAATAAACATAATTGGTTTAAAAGCCATTAAAATCATATTTGTGCTGAACTCAAATTCTACAAAGTCAAAGGTTATTCCATTTTGACAAAAGTGGATAATCCTTGGACTCCTTTTGAGACATAAATTAAAATCGAGCAGATTAACCCAAACCTAGCTAAGTGTGCCAAAACACATAAATTACTTAAATAAAATTAAAATAAAAATAATTAAAACTTAAATTGGCTCACTTGGTATAGTTGACCCAAACTTGGCCTTCTACGGGGTGATTAAGAAAAAAATCACCTTAAATAAACTAAACCTAGTTAATTCAAATTAAACCACGTAAAATTAAAATGCTATTTGAACTAAACCAAATTAATTAAAGATAAAATGGAAGCATTGAACCTAGTTTGGGTAGCGGGCCCACTTAGTCTAATATAAACCAAATATGTCAAATTAAATTAAAACAACCCCAATTCAAAATCAAATGAAATTAAATCAAGCTAAATGACTTTTAAAACTTAATCTAACTCAATATTTCTAAAATTAAAATCAATTGAACCTATATTGTGCGAATTGGATCACTTTACCCAATTTGATCCATTTGAGCTATGTTAAATCTAATTCACATGAAATCAAAATTAATAAAAATTAAATGATTAAAAAAGTTTAGAATCACTAATGATGCCTAATCTAAGCCCAGTTGAGGTTCAATTTGATCAATCAGATTGCTTGATCCAATTTGACTGAATTGAACATTTTAGTTGAAATCCAAATTATGCCAAGGCTAATTAAAACCAACCATTCATAAAAATCTAAAATTATTAATTGAGCATGATTCAATTCTCATTGAGATCCTATTTGGTCAATTCAATCACTTGACCCAACTTATTCCAAATGAATCACATTAGACTGAACTCAATATAAAACTAAATTAATTAAAATTAAATGTTCTTATTGTCTTAGATCATTAATATGACCTATTTTAGCTTTAATTGAGGTGTGCTACTCGACTCAATTCAACCTAATTAAGCCACATTGGACTAAACTCAAATTAAGCCCAAGCAATTTATATTAAGTATTTCAAGTTTAAAATCTTTTAATTAAACTCAATTGATTCTAAATTAAACCCAATTGAAGCCTAATTTAGCTAATTTGGTAACTTGACCCAAGTTAACCTAATTAGATTATATTGAGCCAAAAAGAAATTCAAATTAAATCAAATTGATCTTTTTTAAAGTTTAAATTTATTAAATGGACCTAACGTAACGCTCCTTAGAGCCCAATTTGGCCTATATGGCTTTTTAATCATTTAAAACAAATTGACCCAAATTGGTCAGCTTGAGTGAAACCCAACTAAATCAAATCCAATTAAAACAAAACTTGGCTAATCAACCTCTTAGTTTTTTAATGATTTTCTTAAGGTGACCTAACTCAAGTTGAATATGATTGAGGTTGAACATACCCAAACCAAGATCTAAATGACACTTAAATTCACTCCAAAACTCAAAATAGCCAGGAACAACCTATACATTTACATTGGACATATACCAAATGATATTTTAAGCTTATCCCAAGTCAACTTAAGTTTTCTAACTAGCTGGGTTAGGTAGAACTAAGAAATCCCTCAAACCACTAAGGGATAAACCTTGGTTCACTCCTCACACTTTTTTCTAATAAAGATCTCTAACCTAAAAACTTTCCAACAACTAGAAAAGCTGCAGCTGCGCCAAACAGACCATTAAGCTAAGGAGCTCGCCCAAGACTCAGTCAATGTCTAAAATAATCCAAATCCTTTGTTCACATAGGGAGAATCTTCAAATGGAGGGAAGATGCACTCAAGCACTCACAATAACTTTAGCAGTATCCTTCTGACTCCACACAACCCAACCTGACCTCCTCATTAAAAATCACTAAGGTCATGAATCACCTAAAGTGATTCTACAATCGTTCAACTTAGAGGTTCTCATGCTCAATTATAAGTAGTGAGGATATTATAGAGGTCTAAAGTGCAAAAAAAAAAAAAAAAAGGCCAATCATAGGGATTATCCACTATTTTGATATCTGTCTTGAATACATTTATTATTTCATTTGATTTTCATTGTTTGTGGAACTTAATGTAAATCTACCTTAATTGTATCATAAGATAGACTAGGGTTGTAAATGAGCCGAGTCGAGNTCCACTATTTTGATATCTGTCTTGAATACATTTATTATTTCATTTGATTTTCGTTGTTTGTGAAACTTAATGTAAATCTATCTTAATTGTATCATAAGATAGACTAGGGTTGTAAATGAGCCGAGTCGAGCTCAATTCACGATGAATTCGTGCCCAACTCATCGGTCAAGAAAGCAGCTCAAACTCCAGCTTGAGCTCATGCGAGCTTATATTATGAACTCGAGCATAAGCCAACAATTTATTAGCAGGCTCGAGAACTCGACTCGATGAATTTGCGACCAATGCTCGANAATTCAAAAAGGTCAGACGAGCAAGCCTTTCCGAACCAGGATCAACTAAGTACTGTTAATCGAGTCAGAAGAATGTCAGACCAAAGATCTCTATGTGTAAAATACCTAAAATATCCTATAACACCCCATTAAAGTAGGGGCAAATACATAATCCTATACTTTGTACCCCTTCTCCTATAAATAGAGGATCATTTGCTCATAAAAGAAGAATCAACAATTCAAGTTATTGTTCAGTATTGTCACTTCGCTCTCTCTCTCTCTCTCATGTCTCTTGTTATATTCATTGGGTGTGATTCAAAGAGAGGTTCATATTCAAAATTCTAAGAAGTGCAATGAGCATGGATCATGCTAATAACCAGAAGAAGGGTATCACAAGAAAAAAGAAATCCATAATGGAGACAACGCCAACATGGAGTGCAATAAAGAGTTTTTGCATCAACAAACCAAATAGCCATATGGTATTGTTGCTTGAAGAAAGGATCAGAGATTCCCATTACTTTGACAGTGCTGAGTCAGCACCAATTGACAGACAACAGTTTAAGTGAATTGAACCCCACCACCAGCCAGAGAATACATTTTATTGGTATTTTTCTGAAGCTGAGCCCCCTGAGAGATTCAAATCTGACCGACCGCATCACCTCCTTTGAGTCAATCGTCTATCATTTGAAGATCGCATACGCATTGAACTGTCATATGTTCTTCACCACATCGAGGGAGACTGCCCTCAGGTGATTTAATAGACTAATACCTAGAGTAATCACCTCATTTGTTTAACTCAAGAGATTGTTTGTGATACAGTTCACAAGCACCCTAAAACCATTGAAGAGTTTATAAGTCATACTGCATATCAGACGAGGATAAAACAAGAGCCTTTGCCCTTTCATCACCAAATTTTAGAAGGAGATGCTGGAGGTTTGAGATCTGAAACCCGCAGTAGCACACACTACCCTTACTAAATGGCTAAAGGAAGGTCCATTTTTGTATGCTATGTTTCTGTAGTGATCGAAGACCCTATATAAATTACAGGAGCTGGCCAACAACAACAAATCGACAAAAGAGTACAACATCACTCTCATCGTTCATCAGAGCATAATCAGCCACCTGTTGTGTACAGAAGAGAGCCCCCATGGATGAAAAATGGAAACCAAGGGATGATTCACATCCTTCTGCTTACCCTCGATATGAAAATAATAGGTCACCCAAGAATCACAGGCAAGCAGAAAGATCTTAGAACCATTGGTGTCAGGCTTGATATCTTGATCAGTGTTCAATTTAGTATAATGAGTGATTGCTACCCAATAATGAGATATTAAAGACAGCCCCATCATGGCTCCCAATGGTTGAGATTTTTTAGGCTATTCTGAAGAAGTATTTCAAGAGAGCTTTCCTCCAAGATCCAAATAAGTACTGTTCATACTATGGGGACAACGATCACATCACGAATGATTGTTGATACCTTTAGAGCTTAATTGAGGAGCTAATTAGAGCCAACAAATTGAATGAGTTTTTGGAACTAAGAGCCAACACCCAACAACATGGAAAAGCTCGAGCAGAAGACATTTCAGATGAATCAGTTAAAGCACATGCCATTCAGATCACTGGAGTAGTTTCAACAATCTTTACAGGAGGTCGATAATCTTCCCACTGAGCCAACCTCAAGAGACTTTGGTTTGGAGAGATGCGTATAACGGCCTTTACCCCAAAATAAACCTCACATCCCCAATTGCCTTCACTGGGATGGATTTGATTACTATATTATCAAGAAACTATCTTATCGATAGCATACTTGTCGACCCTAGCAACTCTGTGAACATTTTGTTTAAGTTGGCATTCTACAAGATGGGCCTGAAAACAAACAATACATTAACATGGAGGACTTCTTGAAGTTTGATTCACTACTGAACTACAAAGCCATCTTCAACCGACCCCTACTCGATGACTTCAATGTCATCACGTCTACAAACCATGCAACAATTAAGTTTTTGAGTAATGGAAAGATCATAAACATTCGGGGAAACTTGGAGCAATCTCGGAATTGCTACCTTCAGGTAGTGGGAAGTGTGAAGCAGGAGCCACTCAACCTTTAGAAGAAGAGTGAAGGGGGTCTCAAGGCCAACAAAATCATTCTCAATATTCCTGTAGTCAATGGAGAGCAAGGTAATTTTTTTTATAAGTAAACCTTTTTTTGAAGGATCAAAGGAATTATAATATAATCCCTCTAAAAGCACAAAGTCGTTTAGGTCTGGCCAGCCACAAAGATGCTAGGAATAATGCTTGACATTACCTAGCACTAGCTGAATATTAAATCTGCCTCTCGGTTGATGAAGCAGAAGATGAGGACCTCAACTGTCACCTTGCCCAAACTAATACACTAGAAATTGTAGAAGTTGTTGAAGGCCATATAAGTTTAAACCTAAGTATCAAATGTGATGATGTTGCAAAAAATGAATGGTAAAGTGGATAATATGTGTCAACTTCACCAACCTAAACTTCACCTATCTAAAAGACCACTACTCGTTGCCAAGGATCAATTTATTGATGGATTCAGTGGTCGGCCATTAAGTGATGAGATTTCTGGACGTCTTCTCCAGATATTATAAGATAAACATGCACCCAACCAACACAAAGAAGGCAACTTTCATAACCAATGAAGGTGTATGTTGTTATATTGTAATGCCCTTTGGGTTTAAAAAATGTTGAGGCTACTTATCAACTACTCATTGATATAATTTTTTTTCCAAAAAAAAGGAAAAAAAAAATAATGAAGTGTATGTGGATGATGTGTCAATTAAGGGTAAAACGATCAAACAATACATAAACGATTTAAAAGAAACCTTTAAATCACCTAGAAAATTCAATATGTGGTTAAATCCACTAAAGTGCAATTTCAAAGCATCCACAGACAAATTTCTAGGCTATTTCTTGACTCCAAAAGTAATAAAAAACAACATGAAAAAAGTACATGCATTGTTATACATGTCATCTCCTCGAAACACCAAGGAAGTGCAGAAGTTAACTGGTTGGATTGCAGGTTTGAGCAAGTTTATCTCTATGTTGGGCGACAAATGTGTCACTTTCTTCAAAACTCTAAGCTTTATAGTATGAAGAATGCAAATAAGTGTTCAAAAAGCTAATTGAATCCTCTTTTTCTCGACAAATTTTCTAAAAGTCCCAATGTGAACAAGGAGCTTTCCCTATACTTAGAAGTAGGAGAAGAAGCCATCAATTTGGTTCTAGTTAGAGAGGAGTTTGGAAAACAATTTTCAGTCTACTATGTCAGACTAGTCTTCAGAGGAGCTGAACACATCAGATTTGAGTCATCACCGACCACCCACACTCAAATCCATTCTTACTCAGCCGGAGCATTACGGNCGGTCAGACGAGCAAGTCTTTCAGAACCAGGATCAACTAAGTACTGTCAATCGAGTCAGAAGAATGTCAGACCAAAGATCTCGATGTGTCAAATACCTAAAATATCCTATAACACCCCATTAAAGTAGGGGCAAATACATAATCCTATACTTTGTACCCCTTCTCCTATAAATAGAGGATCATTTGCTCATAAAAGAAGAATCAACAATTCAAGTTATTGTTCAGTATTGTGCACTTCGCACTCTCTCTCTCTCTCTCTCATGTCTCTTGGTATATTCATTGGGTGTGATTCAAAGAGAGGTTCATATTCAAAATTCTAAGAAGTTCAATGAGCATGGATCATGCTAATAACCAGAAGAAGGGTATCACAAGAAAAAAGAAATCCATAATGGAGACAACACCAACATGGAGTGCAATAAAGAGTTTTTGCATCAGCAAACCAAATGGCCATATGGTACTGTTGCTTGAAGAAAGGATCAGAGATTCCCATTACTTTGACAGTGTTGAGTCATCACCAATTGACAGACAACAGTTTAGGTGAATTGAACCCCACCGCCAGCTAGAGAATACATTTTATTGGTATTTTTCTGAAGCTGAGCCCCCCGAGAGATTCAAATCTGACCGACCGCATCACCTCCTTTGAGTTAATCTTCTATCATTTGAAGATCGCAGACGCATTGAACTGTCATATGTTCTTCACCACATCGAGGGAGTCTGCCCTCAGGTGATTTAATAGACTAATACCTGGAGTAATCACCTCATTTGTTTAACTCAAGAGATTGTTTGTGATACAGTTCACAAGCACCCTAAAACCATTGAAGAGTTTATAAGTCATACTGCATATCAGACGAGGATAAAACAAGAGCCTTTGCTCTTTCATCACCAAATTTTAGAAGGAGATGCTGGAGGTTTGAGATCTGAAACCCACAGTAGCACACACTACCCTTACTAAATGGCTAAAGGAAGGTCCATTTTTGTATGCTATGTTTCTGTAGTGATCGAAGACCCTATATAAATTACAGGAGCTGGCCAACAACAACAAATCGACAAAAGAGTACAACATCACTCTCATCGTTCATCAGAGCATAATCAGCCACCTGTTGTGTACAGAAGAGAGCCCCCATGGATGAAAAATGGAAACCAAGGGATGATTCACATCCTTCTGCTTACCCTCGATATGAAAATAATAGGTCACCCAAGAATCACAGGCAAGCAGAAAGATCTTAGAACCATTGGTGTCAGGCTTGATATCCTGATCAGCGTTCAATTCAGTACAATGAGTGATTGCTACCCAATAATGAGATATTAAAGACAACCCCATCATGGCTCCCAATGGTTGAGATTTTTGAGGCTATTCTGAAGAAGTATTTCAAGAGAGCTTTCCTCCAAGATCCAAATAAGTACTGTTCATACTATGGGGACAACGATCACATCACGAATGATTGTTGATACCTTTAGAGCTTAATTGAGGAGCTAATTAGAGCCAACAAATTGAATGAGTTTTTGGAACTAAGAGCCAACACCCAACAACATGGAAAAACTCGAGTATAAGACATTTCAGATGAATCAGTTGAAGCACATTCCATTCATATCACTTGAGTAGTTTCAACAATCTTTACAGGAGGTCGATCTTCCCGCTGAGCCAACCTCAAGAGACTTTGGTTTGGAGAGATGCGTACAACGGCCTTTACCCCAAAATAAACCTCACATCCCCAATTGCCTTCACTGGGATGGATTTGACTTTTAAGGACAAAATTATTATTATATTATCAAGAAACTATCTTATCAGTGGCATACTTGTCGACCCTAGAAACTCTGTGAACATTTTGTTTAAGTTGGCATTCTACAAGATGGGCCTGAAAACAAACAATACATTAACATGGAGGACTTCTTGAAGGTTGATTCACTATTGAACTACAAAGCCATCTTCAACCGGCCCCTACTTGACGACTTAAATGTCATCACGTCTACAAACCATGCAACAATTAAGTTTTTGAGTAATGGAAATATCATAAACATTCGAGGAAACTTGGAGCAATCTCGGAATTACTACCTTCAGGTAGTGGGAAGTGTGGAGCAGGAGCCACTCAACCTTTAGAAGAAGAGTGAAGGGGGTCCAAGGCCAGCAAGATCACTCTCAATATTCCTGTAGTCAACAGAGAGCCAGGTAATTTTTTTTTTTGATAAGTAAACCTTTTTTTGAAGGATCAAAGGAATTATAATATAATCCCTCTAAAAGCACAAAGTCGTTTAGGTCTGGCCAGCCACAAAGATGCTAGGGATAATGCTTGACATTGCCTAGCACTGGCTGAATATTAAATTTGCCTCTCGGTTGATGAAGCAGAAGATGAGGACCTCAACTGTCACCCTGCCCAAACTAATACACTAGAAATTGTAGAAGTTGTTGAAGGCCATATAAGTTTAAACCTAAGTATCAAATGTGATGATGTTGCAAAAAATGAATGGTAAAGTGGATAATATGTGTCAACTTCACCAACCTAAACTTCACCTATCTAAAAGACCACTACTCGTTGCCAAGGATCAATTCATTGATGGATTCAGTGGTCGGCCATTAAGTGGTGAGCTTTCTGGACGCCTTCTCCGAATATTATAAGATAAACATGCACCCAACCAACACAAAGAAGACAACTTTCATAACCAATGAAGGTGTATGCTGTTATATTGTAATGCCCTTTGGGTTTAAAAAATGCTGAGACTACTTATCAACTACTCATTGATATAATTTTTTTCCAAAAAAAAGGAAAAAAAATAATGAAGTGTATGTGGATGATGTGTCAATTAAGGGTAAAACGATCAAACAATACATAAACGATTTAAAAGAAACATTTAAATCACCTAGAAAATTCAATATGTATTTAAATCCACTAAAGTGCAATTTCAAAGCATCTACAGACAAATTTCTAGGTTATTTCTTGACTCCAAAAGTAATAAAAGACAACATGAAAAAAGTAAATGCATTGTTATACATGTCATCTCCTCGAAACACCAAGGAAGTGCAGAAGTTAACTGATTGGATTGCAGGTTTTAGCAAGTTTATCTCTATGTTGGGCGACAAATGTGTCATTTTCTTCAAAACTCTAAGCTTTATGGTCTGAAGAATGCAAATAAGTGTTCAAAAAGCTAATTGAATCCTCTTTTTCTCGACAAATTTTCTAAAAGTCCCAATGTGAACAAGGAGCTTTCCCTATACTTAGAAGTAGGAGAAGAAGCCATCAATTTGGTTCTAGTTAGAGAGGAGTTTGGAAAACAAGTTTCAGTCTACTATGTCAAACAAGTCTTCAGAGGAGCCGAACACATCAGATTTGAGTCATCACCGACCACCCACACTCAAATCCATTCTTACTCAGCCGGAGCATTACGGTCAAATCCTCAAATGGGTGGTTAAATTTAGTAGTTTGACATTTTTTATGTGCCCCAAATCTCAATTAAAGCGAAAGCGGTAGCTGACTTTTTGACAAGCTTTTGTGAAAAGCGTTAGCTGACTTCTTAACAGAATTTTTTGAACTAATTGAATCGAGCAAAGGAGCATCCATCGAGAGCCAGGCCTGGATGTTGTACATCGACTGAGCATCAAGCCAGATAGGAGCAAGACTCGACCTCACTCTAACAAGTCCTATCAGGGAGCATGTCTACCAGTCTATTGAAGATGGGTTCGAAGTCACCTACAGTCAGGCCAAGAATGAATCCTTAATCGTTGGGCTATGACTTGTATACGAGAAGGGTACCCGACAGGGCCGACACCTCTTGATGAAGTCCAACTTAGCTTGTGGTGAACCAAGTCGACGACGAATTTGAGTTCAGGGACGACATGACGGCCAAATACTTAAATAAAGCAAANTTGGGTTCGAAGTCACCTACAGTCAAGCCAAGAATGAATCCTTAATCGTTGGGCTACGACTTGTGTACGAGAAGGGTACCCGACATGGCCGACACCTCTTGATGAAGTCCAACTTAGCCTGTGGTGAACCAAGTCGACGACGAATTTGAGTTCAGGGACGACATGACGGCCAAATACTTAAATAAAGCAAAAAGTGGAGACCAGGAAGTTTGAGGTCTCTAAAATCAAGCACATTGCCTGGGAGGAGAATCAAACAACTGACCTCCTATTCAAGTGTATCTACTTCGGGGAGGGGATGCCCCAAAGATTGGTTTTGCTGACCATCGAAGAACCAAACATAATAATGGAGTTGGAAACCAAAGGATTGAGAAGCTGAGTGGATCCTTGCATCATCCACTACCTTTAAATCGGGAAATTGTTCGAAGACGTTGCCAACCCGAGGCAAATTTAAAATCAAAGCCGTAACAAGTCTCTCATTGAAGGGCGAACTGTAACTATGTACTGACATCGTTAGTTTTTTATCTTCTAATTTATTGTTTTACCTACACATGCTTTCGCATCTACAATAGTAATCCAAGACTTTTGAAAATTTTAAAAACTGTTAGAAGTTTTTATATTAATTTAAAATAATGGTTATGGTTGGAGCGCAATTAAAAAAATAATTTTTCATGTATTCTCCATGTGCTACCATTTACAATTATTTTGCAGACATCTTTTAAATCAATTTTAATGTAAGTAGATGACATTACAATATTAATTTGTCAAAGAAAGCAAGTGTAATTATACCTATATATATATATATAACCATAAATTTCTNATAATCCAAGACTTTTGAAAATTTTAAAAACTGTTAGAAGTTTTTATATTAATTTGAAATAATGGTTATGGTTGGAGCGCAATTAAAAAAATAATTTTTCATGTATTCTCCATGTGATACCATTTACAATTATTTTGCAGACATCTTTTAAATCAATTTTAATGTAAGTAGATGATATTACAATATTAATTTGTCAAAGAAAGCAAGTGTAATTATACCTATATATATATATATAACCATAAATTTCTGGTCTGCCTCAATGTTGCTAAAAGGAACACTTTAAAGCTAAACAGAACAAAAACTTATGACTATTTTTAACATATGAAATATAAAATAAAACATATTTAAAGAGACCTATGTAATATACAAACAATCCATTGTTATTGCAATGCTTATCCATTTAAATTGCAATCATGTAAGTTACCTTTCCAATGTAGGACTAAAGCTTTATGTCACGGACAAATAGTCCCACATCGGCTAGGTGTAGGGCCGAAAAACATTATTTAAGTTCTGGGCTGTCCACCTCTCTTAAGAGCTCTTTTGGGAGGTGACAAGTGGTATCAGAGCAGATTAGTGCCTGTCAGGTGTGTGAACTCTCCCTGGTCCAGTGGGACCCTCGGTGGAGCCAATCCGTGACGAGGGCGTCACGTGATTGGGTGGAGGAGAATGTCANCGTAGGACTAAAGCTTTATGTCACAGACAAATAGTCCCACATCGGTTAGGTGTAGGGCCGAAAAACATTATTTAAGTCCTAGGCTGCCCACCTCTCTTAAGAGCTCTTTTGGGAGGTGACAAGTGGTATCAGAGCAGATTACTGTCTGTCAGGTGTGTGAACTCTCCCTGGTCCAGTGGGACCCTCGGTGGAACCGATCCGTGACGAGGGCGTCACGAGATTGGGTGGAGGAGAATGTCACGGACAAATAGTCCCACATCGGCTAGGTGTAGGGCCGAAAA
>JXCR01099990.1:4699-19367 GCA_002079205.1 Phalaenopsis hybrid cultivar
CTAAAATTAAAATATATTAATTAACAATAAATGCGTGGTGTTAGCGAGAAAAATGACAAAAATTGCGGCATTTTATTAAATATTGTAGACCTCAATTAAATAAATTAGAAAATAATGATGATCTTACACGTGTCCTCTCAAAGATATATATTTTCATATTTACATAGATATCACTCAAATCTTAAATATTCCATAAAAAACATCATCATTATTAAATCATTAAAAATAAAAATTAACTTTTCATAAATAAATTTATGAAACTAAAATAGTAGTAATATAAATAAAAAAAAAGTAATTTTGGTATGTAAATTTCTTGGCTAAATTTTCTTTATTTAAATTTTCTTTTTGAGAGCTTAATGAGAACGAGATAGAGAGTGAGCTTCTTAATGCACTATTGGGAGAGAACGATGTCGATTCAGATGAGAACACTTTCTATGAAGAAAATTTTACATACGGCGTCTACACGTAGCTCTGCGTGCGCCCGAACTCAATAATATTAAGCTAAGTGTACAAAATTTAAAAAATCGCTTGCATTTCGACTCATAAATTTATATTTTTTTAAAAGAGGGCCCGCTGAGATACACTTGATGTTGTGCTATTGGAGTCGGGACGCAGCTGTGTTTAGGAGAATGAAAATGAGTGTTGTTTGAAGTTGGATTGGCCATATATATAATAGGAGAATGATGAATGAACCCTTCTTAGTGATAGCACATTGTCATTCCTCTCTTAAAGATACCCAAGATTTTTTGGGTGTTTTAAAACATAAAACATATCTTTTTGTCATTTTTTAAATAGATTTATAAAAAAATATTAATGAAAACAATCCCAAACCAAGTTAAATTAAAANTTAAAGAGGGCCCGCTGAGATGCACTTGATGTTGTGCTATTGGAGTCTGGACGCAGCTGTGTTTAGGAGAATGAAAATGAGTGTTGTTTGAAGTTGGATTGGCCATATAATAGGAGAATGATGAATGGACCCTTCTTAGTGATAGCACATTGTCATTCCTCTCTTAAAGATACCCAAGTTTTTTTTTGGGTGTTTTAAAAAATAAAACATATATATTTTTGTCATTTTTTAAATAGATTTATAAAAAAATATTAATGAAAACAATCCCAAACCAAGTTAAATTAAAATAGAGTCTGTTTGGGGCATTTGCTTCAAAAAGTTGTGAAGCTGATGCAAACTGTGGTTCTAAAAATTGCAGTGACTAATATATATCTTTCAAACAATTAGACAACAATGTCCTAAAATTTACCGCACTTAATCAGGTCACGTTGCAAAACACAACTTTCCACCTTAGCTCTTTGAAAAAACTAGCAAAACACAATTTTGCCACACCCAACAAGTGTTTTGCTGCACTACACCGCCACCACATCACTCCAAACTACATTTATTTTCTATGAAATTTCTAGGAATGAAACCAATTAANCTTTTTAGGCTGATTTGATTGCTATTTGGAGGGTTTAATTACCGCTGTTTTGGGCTGATTTACTTGTTGTTTTGCTGAGATTTCAATATTGTTTTAAACCTTGTGAACTCACAGTTTCAGGCTGATTTACCTGCTAATTTTTTTGTTGTTTGAAGGTGATTTGCATTGGGTAAACATCAAATAAATGTCATTTTGAAAATGTAAAGCCAATTAATATGATAATTTGGGAAGTCCTTGAAGTTTGCCTCAAGATTTATGACGTCTCATACTCTCGCTTTTTTGGATTCCGAAAATAATTGTTCCTACTTGACCCATTCCCACTCGACTTTTCTTATAAGCAATAGTGGAAACTCAACTTTGAAATCTTAAAGATGAAACTTGTGATTTTAATCGAGATTCTTCTTACGTGATTTTGGTCATTTAAGATGTAATTAACTATAGGTTTGTCGTTATAGGGAATTAAGAACCTAGGTAAAATTGATAATGTCTAATCTTTATATAAGGTAGGGAAAATTTTGGCCACATAAAAGGTTTGCACACCAAACAAATGTCATGGATTACTTAGTTTCTATAATCGAGCTCGTCGTAAAGTATTATGTCTATCTCTCGTGACGGTGTATTACTTGTAGTGTTGTGCTCGATTGTTTAAATTATTAGATATATGAGATATGTTTGGCCTCATATTTTTCAAAATTAAAATACTATTTTCAACGTTAATATATATATATATATATAAATGCCAATATTGCAACCGACATAATACTTTTCCTATTCGCTTGAATTACATTCCTATGAAGTTGACAACATGCATTAATTATTATCTAATACTCACATTAGAAGACAACTTTTCAAAGAATTTTTCAATGCCATCACATCAAAACTTTCACTATTCATGCTTCTAGAGTGTACTTTGTAANCTTTTCAAAGAATTTTTCAATGCCATCACATCAAAACTTTCACTATTCATGCTTCTAGAGTGTACTTTGTAATCAATTAGTCACATATTTAACAAGGTTAGGCCTACTAGTTTTTTATTTCTTTTCAAAATTCTTAGTAAAAATCATTTTTATATATTTATATTTCTTTCAAACTAAACTGCCCAAAAAATACTGATTATTGTGAAAATAAAAACACTCTATTGAAGTTAAATATTTATATAAAATAAGCTTTTCGAGAAAATTTAAAATCAATTAATTAAAACACTAAGATCTAACATATCACATCAAATTCATAAACTCAAGAACTGATTCGACCTAACCCAATTTAAATCGACCGAAAGATAGGCTCCACTCATCTTACCACTGAATATACAAATTCCCTCATCTTCTTCTTGTAATCTCTATTCTTAGATTTGTCTTTTAAAGTAAGTTTTGATATTTTGTTTATCATTTATAATCAAGGTTTGATAAGGACATGTTATTGTTATTGTTCTTGTTACAGTCAAGTTGTGAAATGCTTTTCCTCGTTCGATTTCACACCTTGACTATAATGATAAAAAAAAGTCTAATTTATTTTACAAAATTTTATTTCAACATAATACAAGGTTCTTATGATTATAAAATAGTTATGAAAGATTTACATAAATACAAGTTAATTCCTATATATTTACATANTGTATCACATCAAATTCATAAACTCAAGAACTGATTCGACCTAACCCAATTTAAATCAACCGAAGGATAGGCTCCACTCATCTTACCACTGAATATACAAATTCTCTCATCTTCTTCTTGTAATCTCTATTCTTAAATTTGTCTTTTAAAGTAAGTTTTGATATTTTGTTTATCATTTATAATCAAGGTTTGATAAGGACATGTTATTGTTATTGTTCTTGTTACAGTCAAGTTGTGAAATGCTTTTCCTCGTTCGATTTCACACCTTGACTATAATGATAAAAAAAAAGTCTAATTTATTTTACAAAATTTTATTTCAACATAATACGAAGGTTCTTATGATTATAAAATAGTTATGAAAGATTTACATAAATACAAGTTAATTCCTATATATTTACATATCATACCTAAATTTCAATTTTTTACATATATGCGCTTTATCTACAAAGGTTAGTGATTCATGTGTGTGCTTCACATCTAAATCTCCTAATTTAAGAGATTGTTTTTTCAATCTACATGTCAAGCACAACATGAAGCACTTTATATTCCTCTGATCAACCTTTTCTTCATGTATGCTCTTTTTTTTATGCAATTCTCTTTTATTTATGTATATTTATGAAGTTCTTAATACAACTAATAATAGAGGGGACAGGGCATGGGATAGTTAGTTATATACCAATTTTTATTTTCTCATCATTCAATAAAAAATTAATTAAATAGTTAAACTTAATCTTAATTAAATATAAATATAATTAATACATCATTAGAAAACAAAAATATTGATGTAGTATTTGAATTAAACATTTTAAATTTTAATTCAAAGTAATGGTTAGACCGCAACAATGCTAAAAAAGTGATCTTATTTGAGTCAAAATAAGTCTAAATCAAATAATTGAACAATGATCGAAAACATGGGATATTAATTGCAGGGTCAAATGATCTTCAAATCTTGCTCTCATGTAGTTAAATTGAGCATCAGTATTAGAGAAATCTAACGAGCTTAAGTTCACTTCATTTTGACATTATTAACGCACTTAAATAATGATTGCAATATTTCTAATCAAATAAAATAACATGATGGAATGTTTTTAGATAAATTAAAATAATTAAAATGTAAATACAAAAATTATTTCTTAAGGGATAAAATTAATTTTAAAAATAAATAAAATAATGGAAAAAAAATTATAATAAACGAAGTAATAAAAGACAAGCAACCTATAGTTAGTTAAATGTCAAAACTAAAATTAAAATATATTAATTAACAATAAATGCGTGGTGTTAGCGAGAAAAATGACAAAAATTGCGGCATTTTATTAAATATTGTAGACCTCAATTAAATAAATTAGAAAATAATGATGATCTTACACGTGTCCTCTTCAAAGATATATATTTTCATATTTACATAGATATCACTCAAATCTTAAATATTCCATAAAAACATCATCATTATTAAATCATTAAAAATAAAAATTAACTTTTCATAAATAAATTTATGAAACTAAAATAGTAGTAATATAAACAAAAAAAAATAGTAGTAATATAAATAAAAAAAAAAGTAATTTTGGTATGTAAATTTCTTGGCTAAATTTTCTTTATTTAAATTTTCTTTTTGAGAGCTTAATGGAAACGAGATAGAGAGTGAGCTTCTTAATGCACTATTGGGAGAGAACGATGTCGATTCAGATGAGAACACTTTCTATGAAGAAAATTTTACATACGGCGTCTAGACGTAGCTCTGCGTGCGCCCGAACTCAATAATATTAAGCTAAGTGTACAAAATTTAAAAAATCGCTTGCATTTCGACTCATAAATTTATATTTTTTTAAAAGAGGGCCCGCTGAGATACACTTGATGTTGTGCTATTGGAGTCGGGACGCAGCTGTGTTTAGGAGAATGAAAATGAGTGTTGTTTGAAGTTGGATTGGCCATATATATAATAGGAGAATGATGAATGAACCCTTCTTAGTGATAGCACATTGTCATTCCTCTCTTAAAGATACCCAAGATTTTTTGGGTGTTTTAAAACATAAAACATATCTTTTTGTCATTTTTTAAATAGATTTATAAAAAAATATTAATGAAAACAATCCCAAACCAAGTTAAATTAAAATAGAGTCTGTTTGGGGCATTTGCTTCAAAAAGTTGTGAAGCTGATGCAAACTGTGGTTCTAAAAATTGCAGTGACTAATATATATCTTTCAAACAATTAGACAACAATGTCCTAAAATTTACCGCACTTAATCAGGTCACGTTGCAAAACACAACTTTCCACCTTAGCTCTATGAAAAAACTCGCAAAACACAATTTTGCCACACCCAACAAGTGTTTTGCTGCACTACACCGCCACCACATCACTCCAAACTACATTTATTTTCTATGAAATTTCTAGGAATGAAACCAATTAACTTCTAGAAAATATTTTGACATCTTAATCTTCTTTTGAGAAGGGTGAAGACTTACTGATTCTTGTAGAATCTATATGACATCACACAAGATCATAAAATTATTTAGGCTGCATGGTAGGGACTCAAACCGATTGTCAATCCCACCTTCCCCAGTGATTTTGGGATCACTCAGTGCACTTTATATTTGGTAGTTTTGTTTGGCTTAGATTATTTGGCATCTCCTATCACATTGGGTTGCCTTCTCTAGCTAATGTTATGGAAATATATCACTTCTTACTGCATATGTGATTGTAATACTTCGGATGCTTTCTACTGCTTTTTATTTAGCCACCTCTACATTAGCGATTCTCCCACCCGTTTGTTGGTTTAACTCTTCATTTTTGTAATCCTGGGACAAATGTCAGTCTGCTCCCTCGTTATTCATTACTTAAACTTTTGATAACCTTGGATGGAGGCACTCATTGAAAATAGGATATATGGTTGTCAATGAACGTGCTTTTGACAGGCTACTCGTAGTTTAGGTCAGTTAAAGCTCATTCATGATCTTTTTATTAACTACTCGAACAAGTTTGAACATTTTCATAAGTACTCAATTATAGAATGAACAAGTTTGAATAACTTGTTGATCAGTTCATTTATGTTCATGAATTATATCATTTAATGCTCGTGAATAAAGCTCAATTAAAAGTTAAATATGTTTCACTTATAACTCGTTCATTAGCAATACCATTTAAATGTTTATTTTTAAACTTAACAGCTTTGTTTAATATAGCTCGTTTGGTTTTTCCAATAAGTTGCTCATATAGAGGTCAAATAAGGCACGATTATAACTCATTTATTTTGTTAAACGAGCGGGTCGTTAATAAGTTCAATAATCCCTTTAGGAACAAAAGTCAAACAAAATATTTATAAATAAGCTTGAATATAGTCTTAAAAACTCGAATCAATCTCAAGCAGACCTTGAACAAACTCTTAATAAAAGACCTCGAGCATAAATAAGCCCCTGCTCAACTTGATTTGTTTGCAGCCCAGACAGGATGCATGGATTACCTATGTTCAACTTTTATGATGCTATCACTTGGTTTTTGGTTACTTGTTTCTTTTGCCAATAGGATGTTTAATTATTTTTTTTCATCTTAAAGTTCATTTTGTTTCACATTACAATTTGACAATGCAGTTTGTTTTTCTCATGTCTTGACAAAATATAACATTTTCGTTCATCAATGAATGGTTGATTGATGCCTCAACTCATTTTGTTTCACATTATGATATGATCTATTTTTGAACCTTAAATGAACATTAATCCTCCAAGAAAGATCTCAAGGCATCTACAATTAGCGCAAACAAGCTCAAGTCAGCTTATATAAACCTTTATAGTTAACAGTGTTGGCTAACCAAAAGACGGTTTTATGAAACGATACATTTTGATAATATTCTTCTTTGTTGGTCAGAGCTTCGCAACACATATAATAAAAAGGATAAAGAGCATTTAAATACATACCACATAATTCTTATGTATTTGCATATCTAACACCTAAGCACTCTGATGTGGAGTGCTAAAAGGAGCCCCTGTAGCGGGGCACTAATAACACCACTATTACAGGGCGCTAATATACCAGTTAGTTGAAGTGGCTGGCCAATTACTCGAACGGTCTAGGGGATCGGTCCAAAAATGCGATCGCAAAGGAGCAGAGCAGAAGGATCGGGAATACAGTGGAGAAGGCAGGACTACCTCCCTTCCTCTTGTGTACTTCCCCTTTTGGAAAGCCTTTACTGGCTACTTTCTGGAGTATTCCCACCTCTTCTCTTGTGGGAGTTTCATGTCCTATTTCTTTTCTATTTCCCCCAATTGGAGTCTATATATATTGTTGTTATTTTCAAGAATTATGAGTTCTTTTCCCTTTTGTGATTGTATTCAAGGAGGTGGTGGTGCTCCTATTGTATCCTACTCCAAGGCGGTGTGTATCTTCCTCCCTTTTGGCCATCCAACCCTCCTCCTCCTTCGCCATAGCTGTCGGTCACTCCTACTCCCCTTCCCCAGCCTGTCACCCCATCNAATTTCTTTTCTATTTCCCCCAATTGGAGTCTATATATATTGTTGTTATTTTCAAGAATTAGGGCAGTTTTGTTGTGTGTTAATTTCATATTCCTGTGTGGAGTTCTTTTCCCTTTTGTGATTGTATTCAAGGAGGTGGTGGTGCTCCTATTGTATCCTACTCCAAGGCGGTGTGTATCTTCCTCCCTTTTGGCTATCCAACCCTCCTCCTCCTTCGCCATAGCTGTCGGTCACTCCTACTCCCCTTCCCCAGCCTGTCACCCCATCNTATTTCTTTTCTATTTCCCCCAATTGGAGTCTATATATATTGTTGTTATTTTCAAGAATTATGAGTTCTTTTCCCTTTTGTGATTGTATTCAAGGAGGTGGTGGTGCTCCTATTGTATCCTACTCCAAGGCGGTGTGTATCTTCCTCCCTTTTGGCCATCCAACCCTCCTCCTCCTTCGCCATAGCTGTCGGTCACTCCTACTCCCCTTCCCCAGCCTGTCACCCCATCTCCTGAAGTTAACTTGCTGTTCAACACCTTCTAGCCACCAATCTGCCTGCCGCCAGTCACCTACAACCCTCCACATACTTGTTGTCTTCGCAATTCTGCACCTTCCCCTCACTGCCATCAGCACTCCCTTACTGCCACGACACTTGCCAACCATCTTGAACCATCTAGTCGATCTCCACCGCTCTTAGAATACACCTTAGAGGTGCTGCTTCTGTCGTGTATTTTGTGTTGTAAACCTATTTGCCTATTAATAAGAGTGTGTTTTTGTATTTTTATTGTTTTCCCTACTAGTTTCAGTATCACATTCATATTAACATGCATACCACTCAAATCATTAACATCGCATCAAAAATACCAACATCATTATCTTTTTAAAAGCGAAATACACTTTTTCATGCATAAATTTATGACCCCAAGATAGTACAAGCATAAATATCAAACTTTGGATGTTATTTATGTAAAAATACACAAGAATAGCGTGATTTGTATGTAAAATTTTTCAAAAAATAATTATCTTTACAAATAAAATCTCACAAAAAAAACAATAATATGATATCTAGCCCAATAAGATCTAATTTGTCGAAATCAAGATAATAATGATATGCTCTACTTTGTGCAAAAATAAGTGTAGATGTAGCCCTAAAGCAACTAAAGAGGTGATCCTAGTCGGTCAATGTCCCTTGAGCTAATCTGACCACACACAGGCCGGTATTGACTCGGACGACTAATGATGGTTTGATGAAAGAACCAATAAAAAGCTATCATTAGCAATTTGTAATCCTACACAAACAACACCATAGATAATCATAGTGTTCAGCCTTTGAACAGCAGTCAAAATGGCTCCATTTCATATCAAACAACTTCGATAATTAATGTCTTCACCTTTGAACAGCAGTGAAATTAACTCACCAAATGAAGTCTAAGAGTTTCAAAAACTAAAACTAGAAAGGGAAATTTACATGTACACCACACAATTGTTGTGTATTTCCATATTTAACACCCAAGTTTTGATATTTACACTTATAACACTTGGTAGTCATACAAATGTATATTTTCATTTAAAAAAAATTAGTGGTGATAGTATTTTTTATGTAATGTAAGAGATTTGAGTGGTCTGCCAGTAAAAATGAACGCTGAGGTGTTAGATATGTAAATACACAAGAATTGGGTGGTATGCATGTAAATTCCCCTAACAGAAAGCCTATCTGAAGAATTACTAGAGATGTGAAATGGCTGAACAATTTTAGCTGGTAAAACTAATGGATTAATCAAGTTATAAACTGCTTAGAAAGACCAGACTAGCAGACAAAACATGTGGATAGGAGACTTATGATAAACAAGTAGAAAGAGTGTAGCAATACAATGAGATCAGAAGTCTACCCAATCTCTCCCCTAATTCACTGAAGATTTAGTGTCCGTTTAGTTCGACTACGGCAGCCTATAAATTGTTTGCAAAGAAGGTCAAGTCTTTGAATGGGTATTGTGGATTTTTACGCCACAAAAATAGAACAATTGTTTAAAAATTATCAATCTCAAACAAATTTCATTGTAAAAAATTGCTGCATCATAATTTTCTAGAAGTAGAAAAAATCTAACCAAAAAAAATGAAAAAGAAAGAAAAAGAAATATGACTACACCCTGTAAAATAAAATGATGAAAAGACTGTCCAACATTCTTTTTTCACACTTTGCCATACCCAAATTTGCTGTTGCCAAATCTTTCACATCACAGAAAAAATACCACTATTTTAATTATTAGAAAGTGGAATACAGATACTGATGCAAAGGTGAGGTGATATATATGTAAAAATTGAAGTTTAGGTGTTAGATATGTAAATACATAGGAATTGAGTGGTATGCATTGAATCTTCCCTTTCTTTATAATGAATAAATGGATACTTACCAACAGCAAGAATGATGAAGCAAAATAAGCCCAATGAGTAAGTTCATAACCACTAAAACATGGATAATTTTGGAGATAAGAACTTGGTCTGAACATTAAGAAACATGACTATACACAGCACAAATGAAGAACACAACCTTCTACTTCATCATCAAATTTGTTTCCATGCATAATATGAAACCTTACTGTAACTAAATTGCTAGAGCTAAACAGTTAAAAGAGTTTTTCGTTTTGTACCGTGTTAAATCAAAAGCCGCAAGCTTATGAGCGAAAACTTTCAAACATCAATAATCGTGATAATCATCATAGAACGAACTATTGCCGCCTTTCCAGATCTTGGTTTCTTTATCAGACCAAACTTCAGTTGCAGTGCGGTTGTTGTTTCTTGATTTCGATGACCTCTCCGCCTGTAAAATCGTATCAAATAATAGAGAGGTCTCATAAAACTTGAAAGATTAAAAAAAAATTCTCATCTTCTGGTATGTGAAGAATGAAAAAACAGCATTTGATGCGGCTGGTTTCTTTCCATGAGATAAAGCAACTGATAAATGATAAAAAACAAAAGATTTACATATATACCACTCAATTGGGTGTTAGATATGTAATAAAATAGGAATTGGATGGTATGTATGTAAATGCCCCCAAACAAAATGATATAACCAAGATTTCTAAAACTCTTTTATCTTCAGAAGCTTGATGTAATTTGACAATGTTCAAAGAATTAGTCCATTTCTCATGGCAGAAGCTGTAACGTGCGGTATTGTTCATAGACAGGTACATATGGTAACCCTGACTAACTATGATTTTTCTTGGTTGTACTGCTCAAATAGAATTTACTATCTTTAATCATGGGGCTTTTGCAAGATTTTATCAATGTTCCGTTGGAGAAGTCATTGAGTAGCTGAAAACTGAGATAAGAAGATGATAGAAACTACATGAGGTGGAATAAACAACAGGAGCAGCATTTTATTCAAAGCTTTTCTCTGATTCTTTTGTTCATTCAGTAAACCAACATTACACATGCAAATATGGGGTTGAATACAAATTTCTAGTAAAACGCAATTACTAGTGACTCACCATTTATCAATGCTTACCAAATTTCTAGAGCTTCAAGCCTCTATCTCTGGACATTTCCAATGATTTTTTCATTATTCTGGAAAAAGTTTATTTTCCATAACACATACTGCAAGGCTTCAATTTCAAGTGAGTTTGTAAATATATCAACTTGATCATCTGCCCTCAAATGAAAAAGTTTCGACTTTTTTAGCTTTAGCATGATATAGAGAAAATGAGTATTGGTGACTTAATGTCTGCATAAATTTTCATAGAACGTCGCAGTTGTACCTTAAGATCTTAAAATAGGCTTCTTAGCCATGTAGTAATGAAAAACTCAAAATGTTTTAGCTACAAATTCTGCTTCACAGCTCGATAGTGCATTCGGAAAAGAAGCATTAAATTGAAAAAATAGACCCCTAACAATTTACACGGAGTCATTTTAGCCCCCGAGATTATAAAAGTGCTAAATAAGTCCCAAGGCTATTCTAAAGACGGCTAATACCCTCATTGGGTACTTATTTCAACCCTTTTTAAAAAAAGTCTCGGGATGAATTTAATAATTTTATAAACCCTTGGATTAAAATGATCCTGCAAAGAGTTATGGGACCATTTTGACACTTTTCTCTATATTTAGGAATTCTCTTAAAACATTTTCAAACGAAACCTTTTGGGGATTCCCAGAGATTTGCTGGTCAATCCAACCACGAATAGAATATGTAAGACATACATGCATATCATTCAATTTCTATGTATTTATGTATCGAACTCCAATTGCTACATACATACCACCTTACTTATGTATAAAAATGTGAATTTCACTTTTTAAAAGTTAATTTTGTGGGAATTTTCTTTTTTTTTGGTGTCAGAGATTTAGGTGGATAAATATAAGAAAACAAAATTTAGGTGATAGAAATGTAAATACATAAGAATGGGGTTGCTTATATGTAAATGCCCCATAGAATATCAGATTTGGATTGGTAAACGTCAGATTAAGACATAGCCCCGGACTATTTTAATTTTAATTTACCAACCTACTTTTCATTGGTCAAAATGATAACCTTATTCCACCAGGGTATCCATAGGCCGACAATCTTCCATTGAAAACTTCTTCATGATCTCATTCATATATTGTCTTTAGGAAATGTTAGAAGTTATGAGGATTGAATTTATTTCTTTTCCTATTTATGTTGTTTCCTTTATCTCTAAGTAATTATTAGGAATTGATTAATAGGAGATATAGGTGTCATATCTTTCCTTTCTTTTTATTTCATTTTTTTCGTCTTTCCTATTCTAAGATTCATGTACAGTGCTTTTATACCCCTTTTTCATATCAATAAAATTATTCTATTCAATTCTCAAAACAGACATGGTCTCAGAGCCATGAAAAAAACCCTAGAGTCTCCGGTGAAGGAGAAGAAGATCTCCAGCGGCCGAAAATTTCCTTATTCCCTTCAAACGGTAATTTTTCCTTGACAGCCGCCACCGCCGCGGTTGTTTTCCTCATTGTTTTGATCATGGCGTGGAGGGATTTGGCTCCACCGCCACTATGGCCGTCGTGGATTCTTCGGAGACCGTCTGTGGCATCCTCGTCGGCGCTAAAACGCGGAGCATTCATTGCACACGGCCAACGCAACAGGCGTTATCTGTATCACCAAACAGCTTCTATGAGTCAGTTTATGGTGGCTGTGACCTCTTATGTGGGATTCGGTATGGCGGACTCACCTTCTTTTGTTGGAGCACCACAAATTCCTCCTCACTCCTCCCCGCTAAGCGAATCTATAAGGGCTCTGTTGCCATCACCAACCTTAACATTGGCGAGAATCAAAATTGCTATGAGAAAAATACTAACGTAATTAGGTGGTGGTGTCGGGACAGAACATTTATACTAGCCGTCCCTAGAGCATACCAGTCACTTACCTCCGGGAGAGATTTTCTTGCGAGATTGTGAATAACACCCACGTGCAATGTTGGGGAGGTCATGGTTTACACATCGAGAGCATGTTTCTGAATGTTTCAATGATGACCATCATTGCTAGAGACTCCCATGTCTGCATAATCAATATCTCAGGTTTGTTGATCTGCAGGGGAAGCAACTGTTCCTATCAATTGAACGCTCCATCCGACGATGCCTTCGAGTTTTCTAGCACTCGGATTGAACCATTCGTGTGTTATAAAGCAGCCTAAGGTGTCACTCGAGACCGGAGTTATTCTCTGGTGGAAGGTGCCTTGTTTGAATCTATCGTCGCTAGTGGCGACCAAACTGGCGGTTTGATCATTAAGAACTTTACAGTGTTGTGTTGGAAAGCAGATCGCTACAATAGCTCCATCACCATTTTGCTTCTACCTAAAATTCTTCAAGGAATCTGCATTTCTGAAAAAAAATAAATATTGTATCCTATAAATGTGGCATCTTTCTTGATTCAGAGTCACTTTGTTCTAGTTCTGGGATCATTTGCAGGTCCTGTGGGGCTCCCACTAAAAACTTGTTTCCACCGACTCCACCAATAGCAGATCAACCACCAACTTAGTCACCTCCTTCGACATNAAATCTTCCCTTTCTTTATAATGAATAAATGGATACTTACCAACAGCAAGAATGATGAAGCAAAATAAGCCCAATGAGTAAGTTCATAATCACTAAAACATGGATAATTTTGGAGATAAGAACTTGGTCTGAACATTAAGAAACATGACTATACACAGCACAAATGAGAACACAACCTTCTACTTCATCATCAAATTTGTTTCCATGCATAATATGAAACCTTACTGTAACTAAATTGNGGATTTCAATATTGTTTTAAACCTTGTGAACTCACAGTTTCAGGCTGATTTACCTGCTAATTTCAAAGGATTAAAATGTTGTTTTGAGCCTTGTAGACCTACTGTTTTGAGAGGATTTCTTGAGCTGTTCTAATGCTTAAAACACTGATTTTAGGCCTGAGACATATGTTGCTTTGGGTGCTTTAAATGATGATTTTTTGGGCTAATTTTTTGTTGTTTGAAGGTGATTTGCATTGGGTAAACATCAAATAAATATCATTTTGAAAATGTAAAGCCAAATAATATGATAATTTGGAAAGTCTTTGAAGTTTGCCTCAAGATTTATGACGTCTCATACTCTCGCTTTTTTGGATTCCGAAAATAATTGTTCCTACTTGACCCATTCCCACTCGACTTTTCTTATAAGCAATAGTGGAAACTCAACTTTGAAATCTTAAAGATGAAACTTGTGATTTTAATCGAGATTCTTCTTACGTGATTTTGGTCATTTAAGATGTAATTAACTATAGGTTTGTCGCTATAAGGAATTAAGAACCTAGGTAAAATTAATAATGTCTAATATTTATATTAGGTAGGGAAATTTTTTATCACATAAAAGGTTTGCACACCAAACAAACGTCATGTATTACTTAGTTTCTATAATCGAGCTCGTCGTAAAGTATTATATATCTCTCGTGATGGTGTATTACTTGTACTGTTATGCTCGATTGTTTAAATTATTAGATATATGAGATATGTTCGACCTCATATTTTTCAAAATTAAAATACTATTTTCAACGTTAATATATATATATATATATATATATATATATAAATGCCAATATTGCAACCGACATAATACTTTTCCTATTCGCTTGAATTACATTCCTATGAAGTTGACAACATGCATTAATTATTATCTAATACTCACATTAGAAGACAACTT
>JXCR01100013.1:0-14974 GCA_002079205.1 Phalaenopsis hybrid cultivar
TACACAGATCAAAAGGATTCATGACATGATTTTTTCGACTAGTTTTACGCTGGTTGTCGACTGCCTAAAGCAACCCTCCACTTTTTACATCCAGACTTGGGATTACAATGTTCTATACAATAAAAAAGAACAAAAGTTCAAACATCTATATTTTTACTTCCTTTCAAGAGCAAATTAACACCGAAAATTCAGTTTTATAAATTGTCTTATGCACTTTTTTATCACCATTTTATTGTTATTACCCAATTGGCTTTTAGTTATATTCACCGAGAAAGCTTTTTCTTTTCTTTTCCTCTCCTTTTAAGATTTTACGCACTTTATGCTTATTGTTAAAATTGACAAGAGTTTATTTGCATCATAAGTGGAAATAACCTTTTATAGTACAAAATTCAGATTGTCTCCTTAAATGGGAGAAGCCTTATTTTCTCACAGAAATTCTGAACTAAATTTTTAATCTTCATTGCACATAAAAGATACCACCATTAAGTTAATCACATCAAAGAAAAATGTATTTTTTACAATGTTTATGATGCAAGATGATGAGATTTCCCATACTGTTTTTTGATCACTTTGAAGTACTATTCTTCATCTTAGATTCTATTGATTAAATTAAATTCACCAGTGTAGTCTTAAAATCGTGCAGGATGTTTGCATGCCAGTGATGGATGGCCTGCAAGCTACTAAACATATACGGTTTTTCGAAAAACATGGCTACTGGGATGCTGCTGTAACATGTCCGGAATCTCCAACAATATCTATAGGTCCGAAGAAGTGTGAGAAGAGGACAACGATCATCGCTGTAAGTTGTTCGTCTTTGATTTCAGGATAAATTATAGGGGTATCTGCATACATACCATCCAATCCCTATATATTTACACATCTAACACCTAAACTTTATTTTTTATATTTATGCCACCAAATCTTTCATATCACATAAAAGATATCACCATTTAACTTTTAAAAAGCCAAGTACGCCCTTTCTTGTATAGGTAAGCTGTTATATTTGTAAAAATTGAAATTTAGCTGTAAGAAATTTAAATACATAGGAATTGAGTGGTATGCATGTAAATCTTCCTAAATTGTATCTCATGAACTCTTTTATTTTTTATGTTCCTTTCATGGTTTGTCTGAATATTATCAATTTAGTTACTATTGGACAATTACTCCTTGCTTCTTGTCTGCTACGAATTTATTAATATCTGTGACGCATATGATCTACTATGTGGAACCCGACCATCACGGAAGGCCATTATTTTACGGTTTATTTCTTAGAATTTTAATCATGACTCAAGGAGCTTTGGTTTCCTTTGTCTTCCTGCTTATGGTGCAGTTCCTCCAACCTAACTGGAAGCTCTATTTTTTTAAAGGCCGTTTGGGATCTGGTTTATTTCTTATTTTCTATTTTTTATGATATTCTATTTTGTTTATCAACATTACCAATTCCAAAATCCCAATTTTGAGGTGCAAAAAATTGAAAGTTGCATTAGTGGACATCCGAGTAAATTTTTTTGTCGAAAAACTGACAAATCATTAAATCATTGTGTCAATGCAAGGGTTTCTCCTAGAAGTGGCTCATTGTATGACCTAAATACAGTAAACAGTGTGCAAGGGTTGTTGCACCGACGCCCAAGTGTATTTGTAAGTAGGAGTTCTCATATCTTGGATGGAATGTTAGTCCATGAAACTAATATTTAGGATAAAAACATAAAATATATATACTCTCACAGATAAATTAATGAAATTAATATATTTTAGGATTTTTAGACAGATAAATATATCATGTATTCAAGAAACTAAATGTGTTGGAGAAAAAACTAAGAAGATTGATAACTTAAGTTTTAGACTTTAGTTTTCAGATATGAGTCGTACTAGAAATAGTGTGAGTGTAATTATAAATAAAAGTTTGAAAGATAATGTTGTAAAAAATAATTAAATTAAAAATAAAATTATAGTTTTAAAGATTGTTTTCGATACTATGATTATTAATATTATAAGTGTATATGCTCTCTTAAGTAGACTTACAATATTTATTCAAAAAAAAAAAAAATTTTAGAATGACTTAGAAGAACTAATACGAATGATACATCTTGAAAAAAGGTTTTTATTGATGGAGATTTAAATAGACATGTTGATAGAGTGTTAGAAGATTTTAGAATTATTAATGATGACTATGATTTTGGAGTGACTGATAAAGAAAGAGAGTCATAATAGATAATGGATTTTATTTTAGCTTAACATTGCTATTATCGGGTCTCAAGACCCGGATGCGAAAAGTGGAGGGTTGTGTTAGGTAGTCGACAACTAATATAAAATTTGTTGAAAACTAATGACATGAACCTTTAAATCATTGTGTAAATGCTAGGGCATCATTTGGAAGCGACGCGTTGTGTGACCTAAATAAAGTGAAAAGTGTGCAAGGGCTGCTACATCGGCGTGTCAAATAAGCAAGAGTTCCCACATTGCAAACGGATATGAATATAGATATTAGTCTATGAAACTAATATTAGGTTAAGATCTTAAAATATAAATACTCTCACAGGTAAAATAATGGAATTCATTGATATTATGGTTCATATAAGATAAATATCTTATATATTCCAGAAACTAAATGGGTTGGAGAAAAACCAAGGAGATTGACAGTTTAAGTTTTAAACTTTGGTATTCTGATAAGAGCCACACCAGAAATGATATAGGTGTAATTATAGATAAAAATTTGAAAGCTAATATCATAAAAATTAATAGAGTTAGAGATAAAATTATAGCCATAAAGATTATTTTTAATTCTAAGATTTTTAATGCTACAAGTGTTTATGCTTCTTAAGTTGGTTTATATATATATTCAAAAGAAAAATCTTGGAATAACTTAGAAGAATCAATACAAATGATATCTATTGAAGGAAAAAATTTATTGGAGGTAAGTTAAATGGACATATTGGTAGAGATAGAATATTATAGAAATATTCATTGTTGTCACGGTTTTAGAGTGATTAATGAAGAAGGTAGAAACATATTAAATTTTATTTTAGCGTATGATTTTGTTATTGCTAATATTTATTTTAAAAAATATATTAGCATAAGAATTTGAAAGCTAATATCATAAAAATTAATAGAGTTAGAGATAAAATTATAGCCATAAAGATTATTTTTAATTCTAAGATTTTTAATGCTACAAGTGTTTATGCTTCTTAAGTTGGTTTATATATATATTCAAAAGAAAAATCTTGGAATAACTTAGAAGAATCAATACAAATGATACCTATTGAAGAAAAAAATTTATTGGAGGTAAGTTAAATGGACATATTGGTAGAGATAGAATATTATAGAAATATTCATTGTTGTCACGGTTTTAGAGTGATTAATGAAGAAGGTAGAAACATATTAAATTTTATTTTAGCGTATGATTTTGTTATTGCTAATATTTATTTTAAAAAATATATTAGCATAATATTACTTATAAGAATGAATTTAATAAAATACAAATTGATTAAATTCTTATGTGAAAAAGAGATGGTCTAGAGTGTAAAGATTGTAAGGTTATTCTAAGTGAAAATTTAAGTACTCAACATTATTTATTAATTATAGATTGTAAGGTGAAGAGTTGTAAGATAAATAATACGAGAAAATATTGCGTAGAATTAGATGGAGGAATCTAAAAGACATAAATTAAATTATTTTGACAAACTTCAAGATTTCAAGATTTGATATGTTCAACAAAAACTATTAAACAAGTGATAAAAGATGTACTTGGAGAATCAAAAGAAAATTTTTTTATAAATAATAGTAGTTTGTGTTGGAATAATATTGTGCTTGAAAAAATAAAATAAAAGAATTGTTATAAAAATTATGGTTTAATGTAAAAGCTTAGAGAATTCAGAAAAATATAAGGTGTTCATAAGGGGTCTTAAAAGCAATTTGTAACGCTAAAAATTATCCTTGTAGTGATCTTTATAATAAATTAGTTATTAAAAAGGGTGAAAACTATTTATATAAACTTGCCAAACAAAGAGAAAAGAAAAGTAAATATTTAATTCAAGTAAAGCGCATTAAAAATGAAAATAAAAAATTACTTTTCTTAGAGGAAGATATTCAACATAGATTGGTGAGCTATTTTGATAAAATTGTAAGTGAAGTTTATAAAAATATGATCGACCTTAGTAATTTTAATATTATTAATAATAATAAAACGTTTTATTTTTATCGCCGCATTAGTAAAAAAGAAGTTTATGAGACTTTAAAGAAAACCAAGGTTGAAAATTAAGACATGAAGATATCTCAATTTAAGTGTGGAATATTTAGGAGATTCGAGAGTTTCTTGCCTTATTAAACTCTTTAATATTCTCTTAAAAACTAAATAGATGCCTGAGAGGTGGAGGAAGTATATTTTGGTCCTCATTTTTAAGAATAAAGGGGTTGCACAAAAGTGTGCAAATTATAGAGGAATTAAGTTGATATGTCATACTTTAAAATTATGGGAGAGGGTAATTGAACATAAGTTAAAATGTGATACAAATATTTCTCATAATCAGTTCGGATTTATGTTGGAAAGGCTCACTATGGAAGCTATAGATTTATTGAGATGTTTGATTGAGAATTACAGAGAGAATAAAGAGGATCTACATATGATTTTTATTGATTTAGATAAAAGCTTACGATAAGGTTCCAAAAGAAGTTCTTTGGAGAGTTCTAGAGAAGATGAGTGCTCATATGACTTATATTCAAGTCATTAAAGATATGTATATTAAAGTTATTACTTGTGTTCGAACGGGATGATTGACCAAGTTTTTTCCTATTTTAGTTGGATTACATCAATTATTGGTTTTAAGCCGATATCTTTTTTGCTTTAGTTATGGATGCTCTTACTGGACATTTACAAGAGGATGAACCTTGGTGTATGCTTTTTGCTGATGATATCATTCTTGTGGATAAGACTAAGAGAAAAAAGTTTAGGAAAAACTTGAACTATGGAGGTCTACGTTGGAGTCTAAAGGCCTTCATTTGAATAGATCAAATATTAAAGAGGGTGAAAAATATATTTATAAACCAGTCAGGTAAATAGACGAGAAAAATAAATATTTAGTTCAAGTATATTAATGATAAAAATAAAAAACAGTTTTTTTTAGATGAAGATATTCAACATAGGTGAGTGAGATATTTTGATAAACCTTTTAATGAATGCTGTAAAAATACTATCGACTTTAATGATCTTAATATTGTAAATAATAATAATATTTTTTATTTCTAACATCTCAATAGTAAAATAAAAGTTGAGAAGACTTTAAAGAAAATAAAGTCTGAAAAGAGAATAGAATCTGAGGGTATTAAAATAAAAATTTGAAAATGTTTAAGATATCTGAGAATTCTTAGCTTACTAAACTTTGTAATATTGTTTTAAAAATTAAAAAGATGATTGATGAGTATAAAGGGTCTATTAACTGCTATTTTAAAGAATAAAGGGGACATACAAGAGATTGCAAATTATAGAGTAATCAAATTAATGGGAATAATTTTTCAAAATCAGTTTGGATTAATTCCAGACATGCCTACTATGGAAACAATAAATTGAGAGGTTTGATGGAGAAGTACAAAGAGAGTAAGGAAAATCTACATAAGATTTTTGTTGATTTAGAAAAGAACTTATGAGATGGTTTCAAGAGAAGTATTTTGGAGAGTTCTAGAAAAGAAATGTGTTGATAATACTTATCTTCAAGTCATTAATGATTTGTATACCAATGCTGTAACTTGTGTTTGAACGCATGGAGGATTAACCAAGTATTTTAAGCCCATATCTTTTTGCTTTTGTTATGAATGTTCTTATTGATCATTTTACAGGAGGATGTACATTAGTACATGCTTTTTGCTAATGATATTATTTTTTTTTGATAAGTCTAGAGAGAGAGAGAGAGTTAAAAAAAAAGAATTATGGAGGTCTACTTTAGAGTCTAAAGGCTTTCATTTGTATAAATCTAAAACTAAATGCATGATATGTAATCTTAATAGTAGTGGATCTAGTGGTGGGATTTTAACAATGGGTGATCAACTCATTAAAAACAGTGAATGTTTTAGATATCTCAGGTCTATTGTACTAAGTGATGGTGATATGGATGAGAATGTTATTAATAGAATTCAATTTGAATGGTTGAAGTGGAAGAATGCATCGGGCCTATCGTGTAATAGAAAAGTATCACTTAAACTTGCAATACATTACAACACAGAATGTTGGTTTGTAAAAGAGAAGTGTAAAATTAAATTAAGTGTTGTTGAGATGAGAACGCTCCGGTGTATGAGTGACTTTACACTTAGAGACAAAATAGAAAAGGAATATGTCCATGAAAGGGTTGGAGTAGCTCTAGTGGCATACAAAATTAGATAGTCACGTTAGATGCTTTGGTCACATTAATCATTGTCCATCTGATGACCCACTTAAGAGAGTAGATATTTAGATTTGACTTATTTTAAAAAAAAGTAGACGTATACCTAGAAGGACTTGGGCATCTTGTATAAAAAATAATCTCAATTTATTAAAATTAAATGAAAGCGTGACTGTCAACAGGACAATGGTGAAAAAGGATTCAAGTAACCAACTTCATTTAGTGGGATGAAGGCTCCTTGTTTTTGTTATTGTTGCATTCTATTTTTTTTATGTTTTAATTTGAAACAAATCATGTTAAGGATGTTTGACTAAGATATGATTTTCTAAAAACATTAAAAACCCCTAAAATTTAGAATGTTTTAAAAAATATGTTAATTTGTTATTAGAAATAAAATATAAAAATATGTAAAAAAATACGTTAAAAAACTTGTATTTAAAAATAAAAGAAAAAATAAAATTGTTTCCAAATAAGCCCGAATTATTTTCTTATATCCCTTAAAAAAAGTGTTGGTGCGTGAGATTCCATTCTAGCTGAACAATTTTTTTGTTTTTTTTTAATTTTTTTTAATTTTTTTATTTTGTTGATGCATTTTTCTTTTCTGTTTGCTGAATCTGTGCTCATTATTCTAAAATTATTTTTTAATCAACAATTTAATCTATAGGGTGGGTATGGTTATAAGGGCATGCATGTTGCTTTCTGCTTCTATTTAAGAAGTCAGAAACTGGAAAAGGGATGCTTGTTTTTAGTTAAAATCGGTTGCATGTCAAGTTAAGAACTCATTTCTTTGAAGAAGAGTTCTGCCAAAAACTTGGCCATCATAACAATTTAATATAGTCTTATGTTCTCTAAAGAAACTGATCAGCTCTTTTTTATTGAACCGAAACATTACAGTTGTTTAAGTTGATGTATTTATATTATCATGCTTTGTAATATTAACTATTATCACTGAAACTTTAATATAGATGACTATTTACAGTATGATGACCTTCCCTAGCTTAGAAAATTGTGCAGAACTCAAGCCCTTTAAGAAAATTTTTTTATTGAAACAATTTGATCTGTTTTTTTGGCATAATTTCATTTAAGCTCTTAAAAGATCTGTTGCCTTTTTATCATCACTCACTTCCTTAGCTGTGAAAGTTCTCATTTTGGTCATAGCAGTGTTTATTTTATTCTCTTACTAGCTTAATGTAACAGTAATTGTTACTATGGAAGTGTAGTAGCAGATTGTCTTTGTGTTTTAGTTAAATATATGGAAGCTTTACATACATACCACTCAATGGCTATGTATTTACAAATCTAAAACCTAAACTTTAATTCTTACATACATGCCACCTTTTTTTATGCATGAAAAGCTGTATTTTTCTTTTTTAAAAGTCAAAATGGTGGTATTTCTTATGTGATATGAAAGATTTGGGTTTTATGAATGTAAGAAGTAAAGTTTAGATGTTAGATATGTAAATATATAGGAATTGGGTGGCATATATGTAAATGCCCAATATATTTTATGATATTTTCAGCGTCCAACTTCAAACATCAAATTACACAAATATCAACTAAAACATACAATTATTTTCCTCTCAGCAAACTACTGATATTCATGGAAGCAGTGTCTTACATTCTTCCATCTATTGCAGATGACGGCAAATGCAATGGCAGAGAGTGCAGCAGACTGCCTTGACAATGGCATGGACTCATTTATATCTAAGCCAGTGACTTTTGAAAAATTGAAAAGGTGCCTCCAGCAATTTTTTTCTTGTTAAATATTGTATATTTTAGAGCTATCTAAAGGAAATGAACGCAGTAAATGAAAATTTTGTAATTAATGTTCTTTTTTTCCCCCCAAATTTCTTATATTAGTGTGTTGGTTAGTTGCATGGCATAGATCACTCTTCATCAAATTATTGAATGGGTGGTTAAATCCTTATAATTTTGGATAACACAGCAAAGATATTGAACTTTTATGTATGCTTCTTCACATGAAATTTGTTTTAGGAAGATTTACATACATACCACTCAAATCTTATGTATTTACATATCTATACTTCAGTGTTTACATACATGCAACCTTATCAATGCATGGAAAGGTTCATTTCACTTTTTGAAACTTAAGATAGTGTTATCTTTTATGTGATATGGAAGACTTGGGTGGTTTTGATATTAAAAGTAAAGCTTACATGTTCCTCTGTAAATACATAGGAATTGGGTGGTATGTTTGTGTATATCAATAAATGCCTATGGATCAACGAATTAAGAGCCTTTCTCAGGCATGTGATGGAAATAAGAATATTTTGAGAATATTTGATGAGATCATGGGCAGCTCAGTGACTTTGATCAGTTCGCCTAAACCTAACAAAATCTATACTCACATTAACTTGACAAGTAGAGTGGGTACTTGTTAGCTCACCTCTAGTTCTTACAATAGTATTAGTTTCCTTAACATGCACATCATCAACTTCATGATGATTCAAGTAGTCTGGATTTGTTTATTTTGTGTGGTTATTTAAGTAACTTTCTTTCAACGCTTTCGCTCCCTTTTTTATAAATAGAGGAGTTTGTCTTAAAGGTAGGGGGACGCTCAGTCTCTTTTTCACCAGTAATCAATTAACTAGTCATTTTCTCCATTTTCCTTTATTTTTGAGCACTGCGTGTGAGACCACTAACATTTCTAGATCTAACATCCTCTAAGGTGCACTGAGCATGGGTCATGTCACATATAAGACATGAAGCTTTGCACGTAGAAGCAATTAAGGTATGAAAAATTTGATCAACATGGAGTGTATAGGAGTGTGTTGTCCAACAGACAAACAAGTTGAAGTAGCAAATGTTGACGATGAACACGAAATGTTGGAGCATGTGCCTAGAGTTCAAATTTTTGGAACATTTGGATCTGTAGTCTATAGAGGCTAGTTGCCAATGGTGAGAGCAAAAAGGGCTCAATTGTCAAAGCTTGCTGAGAAGGATGATATAGCTTATTATCTTGATGATGAAGAATCCACTCACTTAGGTTGTGAGAGGGGAAGAATACGGGAAGGAAGAAATAGGAAATAACCACTAGAGAATGGTTTCTCGAGGGAGGCTGCGGATTTAAGATTTTACCTTTGAAATCTTACAAAAAAATATCAGATTATGTTGACCACATGGCTTCATTCTAATCAATGATATGTCTATCGAAGGTTGATGATGCTTTGAAGTGCATGCTATTTTTAGTCTTCAAACATGAGTGATCACTTCTTATGAAGAGTTAAAGTGCATTTTTTTATTGCACGGTTTGTTAGTGCGTACAACATAAGAGTTCTCATGTATTGTTGAGAATTCGCCAGGAGCCATGGGAGAGCATGAGCAGCTTTGTCACCCAATTCTAGAAGAAGATGTTGAAGGTGAAAGACCTAAAGATGGCAGTCACTCATGCTACAATGGCTCAAGGTTTAATAGAATGCTAGTTCAAATATGCTCTTAGCTTATGCCATTCGGAAACCTTGACAAAATTCTTAGAGTTGATGAATAATCACATAATCACCGAGGAGTATACTTCGTTGTTAATAGTGAAGAATCGATAGAACGACAAGATTAAGAGTCGTCAGCCAAAAATTCAGATGGGGTGGAGTGGTTGTTTTTGTCAGAGGAATTCACAGAGAAATTTTGTAGAGTGAATAAGTCACCCTGAGAAGAGGAATAACTCATTTGAGAGGGGACCTGTGGAGAAAAGACAGAAGAAGATGCCATTATCTACTAGTTATTTGATTCTCGCAATAACCCTGCTAAGAGTTTCAATGTCGAGGTTATTAAGGCCATTCAAAAAAAGAGTTCCTTAAGAAACCTGTGTCGATGAGGGTAGAAGGTCACTTGTGTGTCTCAAACAAGTATTGTGTATACTATCAAGATCACGGTTTGTGACACTCAAGAGTGTCGAGACCTCGTGAATTTAATTGAGGAGTTGATCAAGGCATGGAACTTAAAGGAGTTTGTGGCATATAACACAAACACTAGCCGATGGGGGAAGGCGCCTATAGAAGAAGCACAGAGTGAACCTGTTCTAGTGCGATTTATTCAAATTACAGAAGTAGTACCATCAAATTTGGGAGTAGAGGAGCTTGAGGCTTCTTACTAGTCTAGCCCCAAATGACTTACAGAAGAGGTAAATTTAGTTAATTCCTCAAGGCCACTAGTATCATCTCAACCTTCAATCTCATTCACTGTTGAAGATTTGCTTATGAATGAAATCCCATATAACAAGACAATTGTGATCACAAAATTATTTACAAAATATTAGATTGAGATTTTAATTAATAATGGCACCTCAACCAACATTCTATTAAACAAGGTACTAAAAAAGATGAATGTGGGGAATTTGCACTTGGAGTTGACTTCAACATTGTTGTATGGTTTCCCAGGTGAAAGAAATAAATCATGTGGGATAATCACTTTACTTGTAGCATAAAGGGAAGAGGAAATCCAGTTTGCTACAATGGTAAATTTTGTGATAGTATATCCTACTATTATATATAACTGACTAATCGACCTTGAATATGTTCAAAACTATCGTTTTGACATATCATATAATAGTGAAATTTGCTAGAGGAAAATAGGTGATCACAATACGGAGAGAACTAGTACAATCGAAAATTTATTATCTGAAAGCTATAAGTAGCATGTAGGAGGATGTCATATAAATTAAAGTGCAAAAGGGGAGCATATTGGAGACAATAGAAGTTGTTGAGGAATTCAATGCATTTGGAGAAACTACAGGATGAAATTTTTGAGTTGAAAGACAAACTGATCTCGATTTTGAGAGAATATCAAATGCAATGGCATAGTGTAGCAGACTGCCTTGACAATGGCATGAATTCATTTATACCTAAGCTAGTGACTTTTGAAGATTTAAGAGATCGTCTCTAGCAATGTTTTTGTGTTAAATATTATATATTTTAGAGCTATTTAAAGGAAATGAACATGGTGAATGAAAATTTTGTAATTTTTTTTCTTTTTTTTTTCTCAAAGTTCTTATACTAGTGTGTTGCTTAGTTGTAGCTCATAGATCAATCTTCAACCAATTATTGACTAGGTGGTTAAATGTTTATGGTTTTGGATAACACAAAGCTTCTTCACTTGGAATATGTTTTATAATGATTTACATACATACCAGTCAATTCCTATGTATTTACATATCTAATAGCTATACCTTAGTGTTTAGATACATGTCACCTTACAATTGCATGAAAAGGTTCATATAACTTTTTAAAAGTTAAGATAGTTGCATTTCTAATGTGATATGAAAGACTTGGGTGGTATTTATATTAAAAGTAACCTTTAGGTGTTAGATATGTAAATACATAGAAATTGGGTGGTTCGTATGTGTATCTCAATAAATGTTGACGGGTTAACGAAATGTAAGAGCCTCTCAGACACGTGATGCAAGAAAGAATATTTCAAGAATATTCAAACAGATCATGAGTAAATGCAGATTGGCAACTCATCAACATTATTCAATTTACTTTAACCTGATAGGATCTCAATTCACATCAACTTAACAAGTAGAGCGAGTTTTTATCAACTCACCTCTATTTCTCACGATAGCATTAGTTGCACTAACAAACACAATATCATACTTCATAATGATTCAAGTTGGCATAATTATTTTCTTTGTATGACTATTTAAGTAACTTTCTTTGAGCGTAGTCACTCTTTAGCTTATAAACATAGTAGTTCATTCCAAGGAAGGGGGACTCTCTATCTCTTTATCATCTCCACTAATGAACTACTAAGTCATCTTCTCAATTTTCTTTTCTTTTGTGAACTCTGCCAAGGCTCTAGGTGGTTTGAGACTACTGAAATTTCTTGATCCAACATCTTCTAAGAAGCGAAGTGTGTAGATCAGGCCATAGATTAGACATGAAGTTTTGCACAAAGAAGTAGTTCAGACATGAGAAAATTAGTTTAACATGAATTATACATTGGATTTTGTTGTCTAGCAGGTAAACGAGTTGAAGGAAAAGAATTATTCAAAAAATGTTGGAGCATGTGTCTAGAGTTACAAATAGAGTTCAGTTGTTGTCTGGATCATTTGGATCTATAGTCCATGGAGGCTAGTTGCTAAAAGTGGGAACAAGCCATCAAAGCCTGCTAAGTAGGATGATGTAACTTCTTTATGTTAATGATGAAAGATCCACTCATTCACGAAGTGTAAAGGGAGGAATAAGGGAAGGATGAAAGATGAAAAAACCACTAGAAAATATTTTTCTAAAGGAGATTGCAGAGGTTGATCTCTGAAACCTTATAAAGGAATACAAGATATATTTGACCACATAGTTACATTAGAGTCAGTGATATGTCTAATGAAGGTTGAGATGATGCTCTAAAATGCATGCTATTCTTCTTGACATTTAAGAAATTAGCTCTTAGTTGCTTTAGCATTCTACTCATAGGAGTAATCACTTCTTATGGAAAGTTTAAGTCCTTTTTTATTTCATTTTTTTTTAGTGCATAAACAATACATGAGAGTCTCATGTCTTGTTAAGAATTTGTCAGGAACCTTGGAAGAGATTGAGGAGCTTTGTCAGCAAATTCTAGCAAAATATGTTGAAGGTAAGAGACCTACATACAAGTCACTCATGCTACCTTGGCTCAAGGCTTGAGAGAATTCTTGTTCATGTATGCTCATGGATTATAGCACGCAAATCTAGCAAACCTCTTAGAGTTGATGAATAACCACATATCCTCTAAGGAATAATTCGTTCTCAAGTTCAATTGGGGTAAAGAATCAACAGTGCAATGACCAGATCAAGAGGCATCATCTAAAAATTTGGATGGAGTGGGGAGGTTATTTTAAAAAGAGGAATTTGTAAAGAATATTTGTAGAGTAAATATGTTGTCTAAAGGAAAAGAATAACTTGTTTGAAAGGAGACCATTGGAGAAAAGATAAGAGAGGATGCCATAAATTCCTTGTTATATGATTATTGCAAGAAGCCCACTATGAGTTTCAAGGGGCATGATTAGTAAAGCCATTCAAAACAAGGAGGTCTTTAAGGAATTACATCAATGAGGGCTGAAGAACACTTGTGTGACCCCAAAAGTGTTGCGTATGCTATGAAGACCATGGTCATGCACTGAGGAGTGTCCACACTTTAAAAATTTAATAGAGGAGTTTATTATTGCTTAAATTTTAATGGAGTTCATAGTGCAGTACACAAACACTAGACAACAGGGGAAAGTACCCTTAGAAAAAGCTTAGAATAAACTTGTACTTGTGCGAGTTGTTCATATTATTGAATTAGCACCATCAATTTTGAGAGGATACAAGCTTGAGGCTTTTCACTAATCAAGACCCAACCAAGTTAAATCAAGAGAGGTTAGTAGGGGATTTTTGTGTCACCACACACCATAGAAATTTTTTGAAAGAATTCTATTTAAATAATCAAACACATTATTTTGAAGAGTAATATATCTTCTTGAAGGAAGAAAAGTATTATCTTAAAAAAATTGGTCTAACCACCCGGATGATGAATGCTTTTATCAATATAAAGAACAATATTTTTTCCCTTTACAAGTGTGAAATAAAGTTTATTTTAATTATGGGGTCTCATTCCATACATGGGCAACCGTTCATAGCTAATCACATACTTAGAGCTGTGAGCCCAAAAAAAAGTCTCTATTAATTTAATTAATGAAATTGTCAGAGATAATACTTTTATAATTAGAGTAATTGAAAGTAAGTGGAAGGTATAAATTGCAAAAAATAAGTTCAAAGAGATGAGACTTATAGTCTGATGATGACATGCCATGAGAAAAGCCCCAATGTATGGATTTGCCCATCTAATGGACAGGGTCTATGCTTGAAGAGCGATGTTTGAATAATTTTGAAAGGTTGATAAAATTTGAATGGATCAGGAAAAGTTAAAGGATGAATCGGGGATAATTGATTTGATTGAAAGAAATGGTTAGAAACTTCAAGCTAAGGATAAAGTCCAGTAAAGAAGGATTTCTAGACGAGAAATGAAACCATAAACTTTATGAAAAATTCCATGGGTGGACTAACCTAGGCTTTGGGAAAAACATCCCTGATCTAGATGCTCATGGATTTTCGTCATCTCTAGAATATTTGTGTCCATCGACTGTGACTAGCCTCATAACTAGGAATTCTCCTTAAATGTCGTAGCATGGAGGGTTCTTAGTTTTGAAGCAGTCTGTAATACCTTCATCAGTAACCATGGTTTACCTCATTCTATAGTATTCTCTCTAACCTCAGAGGGTTAGTTTGTTGTTTTGTATGTCCTAGCCTTTAGTACCTATTAAACTAACATAGTTTCTTATACTCAGACAAACTTGGGATAAGTGTATGGTCCTCAGTTTGGTGTCAAAGTTTGCTAACCTAAGGTCCATGTAAGATCTACTTAGGTTTTGTTCTTGTTCGTTATCTTAATGTGTTTGAGTTGATTATTTAAATTTCAATATTTTAATTCATGTCTTATTTCAATTCCTAGGTTTGTCAATTATGTTGAGAAATCAGAGTTTTCTAAGTTTCAAATTTTTTTGTTTGGAGTTTGGTTTTTGATATTTGTGGAGAAAACTGAGATGTTTTCATCTTTATTTTTGTTATATATATATA
>JXCR01100018.1:924-41192 GCA_002079205.1 Phalaenopsis hybrid cultivar
GGGGGGGGGGGGGGGGGGGGGGGGGTAAAAATGCGTGAATTATCGTTTTGGGCACGATAGTTGAAAAAGTGAACCAAACAACCCCGACTAACGAAACGGACTGCGCCAACACGTCCAGAACGTCGATTTTAGCCCAGAAGGACGTTCACTTCGTCGCGAAGACGTGCACGGGAGAAGAATATGCGAACGATAGTTATAATAATAATATAATAATTATTATTATATAATATAATATATTATATATATATATATATATATTATATAAAATAAAAACTTACGCCTCTCATCCTCTTCCCTATCGCTGCCATCCAAAACCTAGCCGCCACTTGCTCCTTTTGCGAATCTCGCCCCGGACCCATGGCCAGCGACACTGCCGGCGAGCTCGGCGGCGTCTCCTCCCTCCACGGTGATGCTCCTTCTCCATTTATTTCGAGTATATGGCTGCTCCCTCTCCGGTCCGTGAAGCCTACCCAGCCTCCTCACGTCCAACGCCGGAGCTCCTCTCGCTGGCAAAGCTCTTCGCACCTGCTCCCCTACGGCCGCCGAAGCTCCTCGAACAGCCAGTCAAACATCTCTCCTGCTCTTTCTTCTTCTTGGCCGACCACCTTGAGATTCTTCCTCCTTGTCGCTGGCTTCCCTCCTAGCCAGCGTTGAATTTATACAGGAGAAAATCAGCGAGGAGAGCTTCAGATTTTGGGCTCTCCTCCGTGTTTCTTTCGCTCTCGATGCGCACCGCCGACAAGCTAACTCCTCCACCTCGCCATTTTATCTTCCCGGTGACCGGACACTTTGCCGGAGCACCTCGATGTCGCCGAGCAGTTGTGATACATCGCCTTGGAGAGGTGTGGATGTCTTTTCTGTTGCGAGAAAAGTTTCCTCTCTTTCACCAACGTCGAGCGATCCTCTCTCGCGAAGGTACCTTTTTTTGGGTCGCATATTTTTATATGCTAAATTATTTAATTTTGGTAATTCGCATACCTCCTGCCCTCATAATTTCCCTTTTTTTATTGTCCTGCGCACGCCCTACGATGCACACTGGAGCATGAATTGGACGTCGGCGAGCTTGGAGCAAGCAAAGAAAACGCGTCTGCAACCGTCACAGTGGTGAGATTCCCTACCTTCTAGCCAGCTTTAGGAATAGTGGAGTCTAGGCGTGTGGGTTTGATCGCCCACAAGGGGTACGTGCGATGATGTGGGTCGGCGCGACGACGTACCTGCGTGATGGATCGTTGGATTTTCTAGAGCCAACCTTTAGGTTAGGACTTCCTGTGCGTGGCCAAATACCCCTCCGTAGAGCCGAGTGTCCCCCTTTGTTGTGAGCCTTAGCACAAGTCCCGATGGGTCGGAATCCCTCACTCCCCTTACTTTGGATTCCCCAGCTTTACTTGGAGAAATTGGGAGGTTGGACTTGGCAAAGCAAGAGAAGCATTGTAGCTGGCTCGCTTTGCAAAGTTTGGAGGAGTTCGCAAAAATAGGAAAAGCTTTGTAGCTATCCTATTTCGCGATGTTGTGGAGAGTTTCCTCTTTGGAGATTCGAGGAGAAATTCCCCACATTTCCTCACCGAAGCAAGAGGTGGCACATCCATGGGTCTAAACCTTAAGTCTCCAAGGTGAGGTCATTAGCATGAGCCCGGTTTGCTATCTGCATGTTGGTTTGTTATATATTGCATTTTTTACTTGATGCATGCTGTATTTCACTTCGCTCCGACTGGCCACCCCAGGCCAGTGAGCATTTCACTTAGCTCCAACCGGCCGCCCAGGCCCAGTGAGCCTCTCACTTTGCTCCGACCAGCCGCCCCGGTCCGGCGAGCATTTCACTTCGGTCCGATATGCTGCTCCGGCTCGGTGAGCGTATTACTTTGGTTCAAACGACCACCACGGCCCGGTCAACCGATCACCTGCTTTTTTATCTGTTTTTGCATTATATCACATGCTTGTATGCTTGCATGTCGCACCATATGTGTTAGCATTTGCATTTGCATTTGCACTTGGGTGATTCTCCCTATTGAGAATCACCATTGTCTCCGAGTCACTGCCGCCTCGGTACACATCTTTTCGGGACCCTGTCGCTACGACATGCCCATCACTTTTGGTCACTTCTGCTATGGTACACCTTTCTTCGGGCTACTGCCTCCATGGCACGCCTATCCCTTTTGGTCACTGCCTCCATGGCACACCTTCAAGCCACTACCTCCACGGCATGCCCATCCCTTTTGGTCACTGCCGCTATGGTACACCTCTCTTTGGGCTACTGCCTCCACGACACGCCTATCCCTTTTGGTCACTGCCTCCACGACACACCTTCAGGCCACTACCTTCACGACATGCCCATCCCTTTCGTCATTGCCGCTACTGCACACCCATTTGTTCGGGCCGCTACCTCCACGGCATGCCCACCTTTTTCTGAGTCACCGCCTCATGGTACACTCATCACTTCTGTCACATGACGGATTGCATTTGCATTTGCATGTTTGCATGGATAGCGAGCCAGACTCGTTAGGAGAGTGACCCCGTGTTGGTCACGATGCCTTAACGAGCATTGTTTGCTGGGTTGATCCCGATAAGCAATGCCAGTTAAGTCATCGGGATTGACATGAGTATGACTGTGCTAAAGATCTAGTAGATTTAACTCGTGTCACAACCCTTCGTGACACCCTTTAGATCCTTCAGATCTTTAGGATGGCGCCGGTATGACGACCTTGTCAAAGTCATACTATACTCAGACCTACCCCGCACTTAGATACTAGGTTGACGCACTTTTCCGTTAGAGGTGTGACTAGGATTTAGGGTGCTAGGAAGTCTTTTTGATACCTGACTATTATTCTCTGCTGGATTGGTTACCCTAGTCAGGTATCTTTCTTCTGCATTGTGCTTGTGATGTAACTGCATGCTGCATATGTGTGGTAGTATGTTAGGGCGTTCTTCTGCAGGGAGCCATGTCTATCTATTCACACACATACACGTACCGCTATAGGGGGGCAAATAATGATTTCTGACCCTTTTGCTTGCAGGTACTATTAGCTCTCCCACTTTTAAGGCATGGCTCATGATACGTTATTTGCATGTGAGCTTTCCCGCTGACACTTGTTTTCATGCAGGATTGAGTCTTTTATTTTTCTGTGTACTTTTAGAGTCTAGGAGAGTCCTGTATTAGAAATAAGATACGGGCACGGGTTCAGTGGCGTTTGACACCGGAACCACCTGGAGGGGACCAGGAGCAGATGCTCGTGCCCCGTATCTTAATTCTGCATTTTATATTGATGTATAGAATTAGGACCGGGCATGTATATGCGGAGTCCGGCCGCCTTTTTCTTTTCTGGGATATGTTTCCGACCCAGCGGCACCGGCTTGTTAATTATTTTGATTTGACTTGTTTTTTTTTTGCCTTTTTTTTGCATCATATTTCATGTCTGCACTTGTATGTGTTTTCCTTATTTCTTTCTATGATTTGGGATTTCACGATATAATCTAGGCTTATTAAGGACCCCAAAATTATAATTTTCTACAAAATCCTAAATAAAATATTCAACATAATTAAAATTTAGGTTTAAAATATTCAGGATTTAAAAACTTTTCACATTTACTTTCCTGCTTATATTAATAGGGCCTCCACAATACTTAATGACCGCTCCAGATAACTGCATTCATATTTGAATGTCCCGAGGAGGAGTCCCCGTGCTTCTCCAACCTGACTGGCCTAGCATACCTCTTTATAGATGGTTGTTTAGTGTGCATAGGATGTTAGAAGGCTCCCTGACCCAGACAAGGTGTAAGTCCTTTTATTTGGAGCGTTTCCAGCTTTGTAGCTGAACCTCCATTTTCTATTCTTTCCTGAGGCATCATTGCCACTTTGGCAGGTATAAGTCTCATCTCTTGGAGCTCCAGCTTTTAGTCATAGGATAGAGTTTCTTTCCTTTGACCTTAGGGCTACCGAGGTTCCTATGGATGACACAATTCACGGATTGCTGACTGGGGATCTCAGGACATGTTGGGTCGACTACCTTCACGACCAGGTAGGCTTAGGTTCCTAGTAGATGTGGATGAGGGATTTGTGGTACCCCGACCCAGTTACCTCTACCTTTTAGGATCACTCTACCATCCTTTTTGTTGAGCCCTTTGAAACCTGTCGCTCCTTGACTTCGTTGATATCATTTTGACGACCCGATGCTGATGAGCTGTCTCCCATTTGGGATACGACGATTTGTCCTCTGTCCTTATGGCGCAGACATGCTTTGATGTGTTTGGATATACCTGTCAAGATGATTTAGGTTATTTCGTGAGCCTCGTGTGTCGATGAGCTGCTACCCATTCGGGATGTGAGAGACTCACTCTCTGCCCGATGGCTTAGCGCGAGCTTTGAAGTATCGAGGCTGTTCCCACACGGAATAACCTTCCTTTGAGTACTTATTGCCCGAGGTTCATGATAATCCAAGTGAAACTCCCTTTATCAAGAGTATTCTTGGGTATCCCCTAATATGTAATTAACCAAGTGGGATACATCCCATTGGGAGTGCTCTGGACCCCAGAAGAGGCACCTGCACCTGAATCTCTGGTTATGGGTAGCCTACATAGGTATTTTTTCGTAGATATCGGTTTAAGGTGCTTTCACCCTATCTTGTTTTGGCGGACGCTATTAACCTATTCTTGCAAGGTTTACTGCACGTAGGCTCTCCATGTTTTGTATTTTCTCTTGTTTGTCGCATTGACGTCTGTCCTTTTTTATTTGGTTCCTCTACTCTTCGAATCACTAATTTGATTTGGGAGGGAGATTTATTTGAATAGGGGAAGTATACGACAATCGACAGGCTGGCGACTCCTTCTAAAATAAAAGAGAGAAAAACAAACAAAAACAGCGCGATCGGGCGGCTCCCCGACATCGTCCCCAATGCCTTAGCCTGAGAACCATCCATTTTCAAAGCTTAAGATCTCACTCATTTCTTAACCAAATTAAGTGCGGTTTATTTCTAAATGCTCGTCTATATGGTAATCTTGCAATTAAATTAAGCCTAATTAAATGGAGAATCACAATAGGCTCTGGAAGAGGGGGAGTTCATTACCTTTGCTCTGAGAAGGGAAGCTTTGATCAGAGGTTCCTGGCACGTTCATGGAGGTCCAACGAGGCTAGAGATTAAGCCTTTAGCTGTGGTGAAAGGCCTAGGTATGAATTCGACCAAGCTCAATTTTAGGTGTTAGTCTAGAGCTATGCTAGGGGCTCTATATGAGAGGGATTTGATGGGGCTTCTTCTTCTTTCACTATAGTGAAGGTGTGGGTTAGTTTAATTTGATTTTTGGGGAGTGCAGAGGCATGGAAAGCTCTGCCCTGTCTCTGGCAAGGTTTTGAGCTCAAAAATTAAACTCTAGCAAGGGGATTCAGGGCAATGTGGTGGTTGGGTTGCACTGAAGAGGTCTCAAATAGGCTCTATGAGTAATTTGGAGGGCTCTCTCTAAAAAAAATTTCGCATTCCCTCCATGGCCTTGGACGTGAGATTTTTATAAAATGGGATTTTGGGTGGCTGTCATGGCCAATTGGGGGGGTGAAAATGCTTGCTTAGGTGGAGGGCAGAGAGTCTCTAAGTTTTAATTTTGATGAGGTGGCATCTTGGTTTGAATTAGATTTGATTCTATGGGCGTGGCTCTTGGTTTGGAAATTTTACTGCCACTGGGCCAGCCGGCCAGGTCAGGGGAGGTGGCTAGGAGGTCAGTTGAGCCAGGGAAATATATCACAATAATTAAATGGAGTTTTGGCAAAAATATCCTTGGCTTAAGCAAATATGGAATGAAATCACTTGATTTGGGGATCCCTTGGCCCATGGCTTATTTTGGTGGTTCCATGAAATTTTTCTTGGTTAATAGGGTCCAAAATTTGGCCGCGGTGGCCTTGCCTTGACCAATTTGACATATCTAGGTCAATTTTGGTGCATGGGTCGAAGTGGGTGCAAATGAACAAGACTTGGGTTTGGGATAAACTAGCCAAGTTAATTGGACCAATTTATTGAATCATTTCATGCAGATGATTGTAATGAGCATTTTTTTGTGAAGGATTGAAAGGATTTTGAGTTCAATTGGAGGGTCAATTTAAAGGATTTTTGGATTTTGGTCAATTTAGGCAAGTTGGGCAAGACTTGGGTTTAGATTAGGCTAGGCTTGGGCTAATTCCAAATTTTTTGTTGAGAATGGTCAATAGGCATGTGATGAAGAGTTTTCAACATGAATTGGGTGCCAATTTTTGTGTTAAAGCAATTAATTTGGTGAAATTTGGAGGCATAGCCAATTTGGGGCTTTTGACTTATGTTGAAATTAAGTGAAATTGGGGCTTCATTAAGGCCAATTAAAGGTCAAGTTTGATGTTTAGGAATGTTATGAAGAGTTTTCAACATAAATTATGGAAAATTGAGTGAGCTATGGGTTTAATTGGGTGAGATTAGGTCATGTAGCCAAATTTGGGGCTTTGACCTAAATCAAAATTGGGCTCAAGGAATGGACCAATTAAGCTTGGATTTGGTTTAAATTAGTCACATGGAAGGTGAATTTTATTTTTCCATTGAAATTGTGGGAAATTGGGAAAAAAATGATGGACATTTAAGGTGGATTTGGGGAGATTGGCCCTTTTAAGGGAAATTTGGGGGTTTTTTACAAATATGGCCAAATTGGTCATGTGGTAGTTAAGAAGAATGAAATTAGAAATATTTGGAAGGTTTTGGGAATTTTTGGGATTTTTGGGAGTTTTTATAATTTTCGGCTAAGGAGGGGCATTTGGGTAATTTGGGTATTTTGAAAAGGTTTGAAATGACTTTTGAACAAATTAGGATATTTTGGGTAAATTTGGGTGTTTTGGCCAAACTTAGGGTTTTAAGGGTATTTAGGTAATTTGGGGGAGTTTAGGTGCAAATTGCCAAATTGGGTATTTTTGGTAGAATTGGGGTGCCAACCATGATAAATGAGCTATGGACCAATGGAAACCCCATTTAAGTCCTCTATGTACTGGTCTTAGCTAAACTCTAGCCTAGGGTTAATAAGTTTAGGGGACTATCTACATGAGTCTCCAGAGGATTAAGGGATCAAAGTTAAGAAAATTTTGGGTTTAGGGTACTGAGTGATTGTAAGTGAGGTGATTGTAGTGAGTACCTTAGCTCTAGACCAATACCCAGGGTCAACCCTAAGGGTAAGCAGTCCTACGGGAACTCTCCTTGAACTCCCTCATAATGACCCCCCAACTAAGTGCTAGAGGTTAAGACCAATATGTAGAGCTTCAAGTTGAGTAAAGGGAGTCCGGAATTTCTAATGGTGAGGGTTCCTTTTCTAGTTTTTTAGGAATAGTCAACAAGAAAGTCCTATGGCTATACCCTAGACTACTAAAGAGGAACAACTAGACCTCAACAAAAAGTGAGGTCAACAACAGGTCAGTTTTTATTTTCATGCATTTACTGTTTTCTTTCACCTACTAAAATTTTGTACTTAAACATTTTTAAAACTACTTAAAAACTTAAGTTTGGGGGGAGGAAATTTTTTTTTTGAAAAGAAGTAAATTAAATTTTATTTGTCGTCAATTAACCATATTTTAAAAATTAATTTAACATGACCTGGGGATATTAAGATTTAACTTTAAATGATTATACTTATGTTTAAAATATTATAGTAAATTTAGGAAATAAGTTTTTAATAATGAATTTCAATTCTAAAGTAAATGATAATTGGTATGATAGCATAAGACTATGCTTTTCTGTTAAAAGTAAAAGAAGTTGCATTTTTGAAGTATTAAAAAATTTAGAGTTTCATGTAAGAAGGAAAAAATGAGACTTTTTGAAAAATCATAAACTAATATGAATTTATAAAGTGAAGAAAGATAAGGAGTTTTAACTTTAAGAAGAGGATAATGAAGTTCAAAGCTATTAAAGGCTATCCTGATATAGTAACCCTAACTTGATAAAGAAAAAGAAAAAAAAAAGGATTGAAAAGATCCTAAAAGAAAAAAAAAGAAAAACAAGTGAGGAGAAGCTTGAGGAGATGTCTAATAAAAAATTGGCTTCGCTTGAATCAACTTAAGAAAGTAGCTTTATTACATTTTTTAAACTTGTATTGGATTATTAGTAGCATTCTTAGTAAAGTCTTCATGAAGTTCTTTTTCATATGAACTTTCTAATCGTCCTTAATATGACAAATTGCAATTTTTCTTGAAATGAATTGAGATTCAGAAATCTTAAATTTGATTACTAAGTATTACTAGACTTAGAATTTGAATCTAAGTTATTAAAGGTTTTCCTTAATATTGTTATTATATTAAATTAACTAGAGTATAGAAATTGTAAGTACATCTCTATCCAAAGTCATAAGATTTTATGTAGTGAAAGTGTCACTTGAAGACAAGTAACATTTAAGTTTGGGGAATTTTAATACAGAAAAATAATATAATTTTAAAGTATATATTTTATGATTATTTTTTATGATATTGCACTTTAAAAAGGAGTATTTTAATGTTTTTGTTATAGGTATATCATTTTTAGTATTTTGGAGCAAAAATGACAAAAAGGATGAAATTTGGAGCCAAAACAATGAATTTTTGAATTCTAGCGCATGCGACAGATTGGCGCATGAAGCGTCGTTCGACAGAGGCTTGGCGCATGATGCGCCAGAGATGAATTTTTGTGGATTAAGGCGGTTTGAGATGAATTTTACCGAATTCTCAAGAGGACACTTATTCTACACACATATTGGAGTTATTCAATGCATCTAGACACTTTGGAAGGTTCTTTTATGAAGGGATATGTTTCTTGGATCAAATGACACATCTTTTGAATTCAAAAGAGCTGAATTTTGGAGGGAATTTTGGGGGAAATTTTGAATTCCTTTTGAAAAAGGGTAGCTCAGAATAAAAGTAGGAGATTTCAAGGAGTTGCAGGAGGGAAAACAAGGAGAAGAAAGTGAGGATGGAGTGAAAGGCAAGGAGAAGAAGAGGAGATTTTCTTCTAGGGTTGTAAGAGGAGAGGGAAAGTGAGAGGTTTCTTCTTCACTACATTTTTAAGAGAGAATTGAGTGTGCTTGTAAGGAGAGAAAGACTTGGAGAGAACTTCTAGGGATTTTCTTGGGAAGGATTCTGACATAAGTTGCGTCTTTTATTTTTTTATTTTATAAACTTATTTTTATATATGAAATCCGTGTTTCATTGTATCCTTCTCATTAATTCGCAGTAGTTTTCTTTATCCTTCTTCCTACTTTGAGATATGGTTTTGTGAAGAATTGATTTTGTTTTTAATGGTTTTAAATGTCAATAATTTGTGATGATTTGAACTCTGATCTTCATTTAATTTTTGATCTAGCCAATTGAAATTTTAAAATATGTTGAGAAACATATGTTCTGAAAAGGGATATGATTTGTACAACAGGGGGAGAATCGCATTTAATTTCATGGGAGAGTATTTGATCCATGGAATTGAGTGAAAATAAATAGAAAAATACACTTTGTTGGATGCATAATTAGAGATTTTAAGGTGACAGATTAATCCCCAATTTGGTCCAGTTGATTGAAAACTAATGCGAGATTGTTACCCCTGTGGGGAAGGAGTAGTGGGAGCTTTGGAGTGGCAGCCGGTATCCTCCCAGTATCACTACGGAATTATGTACAAAAATTTGGGTTAGTCGTTGTTTTTTATAGTACTTGGAAGAGGGTAAAGAATAGGATTACTCCTATTTGGCACAAAATAGTTTTTATATATATTTTCAAATAATTTTAATGTCTTCACAATCCATATACTCATTGTTAAGGGGAAGGATGCTTTCCTAAATTATAATCTTCTATCAACATTATTTAGATTTCGTAATTTTACTTTTGAAAGTTTAGTTTTTAGTTAGTTAACTTTGTCATCCAACTGCATTTTATATAGCATTCACTTAGTTGTTAATAATCAAACTTTGCACTTTACTTTTATTTTTGTATTTTTAAATTATAAAATAATTTTAGGAATTTACTTATAGGATTTTCCAACTTCCCTGTAGGAACGATATCTAAGACTCCATTAAAGCCTGTTATTACTTGAGCAATATGTATACTTGCATTGAGTTTAAAGAGTTTTAAAGATAAACTATTTTCATAAAAAAATATTTTTTTGGGATTATATTTCATATTTTTTGTTATATCTAACGTATGTATTTTGTAATATTGAAAAATAATTGCAAAATTTACACACTAAATCTACCTGCAACAGTATCATGAAATTAAAAGAATGTTGGAAAAAACTGTGAATCCTAATAAGATGGATTGGTCAGCTAGATTACATACTACATTATGAGATTATAGGACAGCTTATAAGAAACTTACAAGAAAGTCCCCGCATAGATTAATTTTGTGAAAACTTGTCACTTATCAGTAGAATTGGAACAAAAAGCTTATTGGGCTATTAAGAAGTTCAATTTCAATTTGAAAAATGCTGGTGAGAAAAGATTATTGTAATTGAATGAGCTCGAAGAAATTATTAATGAATATTATGATAATGCTAGGATTTATAAGGAAAGAATAAAGATTTATAAGGAAAGAATAAAGAATGACATGATCGGAAGATAATAAAAAATGAATTTAAGCTTGGACAAGAAGTTTTATTATACAATACAAGATTGAAATTAAAGATGTTTAGAAACTCTTCATAAAAATCAAGTTGTCATCGTTTTCTAATAGTTGGCATAAAGGCTTGCAAATTTTTTAAACGTCTTTAATATAACATTTGTAGAAACCATCACATTCTAGAAAACTTTATATTCCCTTAACACTCATAGGTGGTGGCAACTCGACAATAACTTGTATTTTTACTAGATGAACTTCCATGCCTTTTCAAAAATTTTATGCCATAACACTGTTCCTCCTGCAACTACAAATTGACATTTTTCTCAATTGAGAAAAAAAGTTTGTTTCTTCAAAGTGCTTTGGAACTCTTGTTAACTGCTCTAAACATAAATTAATAAAAGTCTCAATGACTGAGAAATCATCCATAAGAATTTCAATTCATTTCTCAATTAAATCACAAAAAATTGACATCATGCATCTCTGAAAAATTGTAGGGGTGTTACATAATCCAAATGACATTCTTCTAAAGGCAAAAGTTCCATAAGAACTTGTAAAAGTGGTTTTCTCTTGATCCTCAAGAGCAATAGGTTTGTGTTGGTATCCCGAATATCCATCCAAAAAGCAAAAATGATAGTGTCCTGCTTTTCTATCCAACATTTGATCCATAAAAGGCAAAGGAAAATGGTCTTTTCTAGTGGTGACATTTAATTTTCTATAATCAATGTAGAGTCTCCATCTAGTAAATTGTCTTGTCGAAATTAATTCATTCCTTTCATTTTCAACCATAATCACTCCTCCTTTCTTAGGAACACAATGAATAGGACTAACTCAAGAACTATCAAAATATGGATAAATAATCTCAGCACCCAAATACTTTAAAATTTTTTTTCTTAACTACATCTTTCATTATAGGATTCAATCTCCATCTTCCATCAAAATGTGCAAACAGATTGAAGAACTGATTCCTTTAATATTAGCTAATGTCCATCCAAAAGCTTTTTTATGATTCTTTAATGTTTCTAATAATTTCCCATCTTGTTCATTAGTCAAATCGAAGGATATAATAATAAGTAATGTAGATGAGTTCCCCAAAAATGCATACTTTAAATGAATAGGTAGAAATTTAATCTCAAGTTTAGGTGGTTTTTCAATAGATGGAATTAGAGGTATATTATTTTCAGCAATATCTAAAGCTTCATATTCTTCCTAAACATAATTTGAATCATAAGTAATCATCTCATTCGATTCACTTTCAGAATCTCCTTCAGTCTCTGCTTCTTGTTCTTTTTCTGAAATGCCTTCATCTTTTTGATGCAATATGACTTCGCATCTATTTTAAAAGTGATTAACAATCATATCATCAATAACATCCATTGTATAACACTTTCCATCATGATACTTCATTATTTTAAGCACATTAAATGTAACTTGCTAATCCTTCACTCTAATTGTTAATTCTCCTTTTTGCGTATCTATCATTGCTCGCTTGGTAGCAAGGAATGGTCTCCCTAAAATAATACAAATTTATTTATCTTTTTTTCATATCTAATATAATAAAATTAAGATGAAAGATAAATTTATCCTCTTTAATCATTACAACTTCTATAACCCCTTTAGGATAACTGATAGATTGATCAGCTAATTGAAGAGTTACAGTAGTGGGAAAAATATCTCCTAAACCTAACCATTTGAATATATATAAAGGCATAACGTTAAAGCTCACTCCTAAATCACATAAAGCTTTTCCCAAAAATTTCTCTTCCATTGCACAAGGTATGGTAAAGCTATCAGGATTTTTGAGTTTTCGAGGAAGCTTTTTCTGAATTATTGCACTACATTCTTTATTAAGTGCAACAGTCTCATGATCTACAAACTTCCTTTTCTTATTTAAAACATCTTTCATAAATTTGGCATAACTTGGCATTTATTCCAAAACCTTAGCAAAAGGGATACTAATTGTAAGCTTCTTGAACATTTCAAGAAGTATTGAAAACTATTGATACAATTTCTGTTATTTAAGAATTTGAAGAAAAGGTGGTGGAGGTCTTTCTAAATTAATCTTAGTTGGATAGTTAGGTGTTTCCATTTCCTTAGGAATAATCTCTTCATGTCTCTCAATTTATTTAACTTCTCTCTCAACTTAAACTTCTTTTTGAATTCCAACATTTAATTTTTTTCCTCTCCTTAGTTGGACTGCATTAACTTGCTCTGGCTCTTTACTTTCATCTTTAGTATTGATCTCATAATTTCTAGGAAGTGTTCCCTGAGGCCTACTGCTAAGTGCGTTAGCAATTTTTCCCAGTTGATTCTCCATATTTCTAATAGAAGCACTTTGACTTTGTAAATGATTACCCATATACAACATAATTTCTTCTATAGACAACTTCTTCTCCTTAATTTCTTGATTAAATCCAAGAGGATAAGAAGGTATAAAGTTAGCACTACCCTGGTTGTTCCAATTTTTCAATGGGTTTACTTAACCATTTCCCCATTGTTGACTTCCTCTACTAGGATTGTTGGTCCAATTGAATTTAAGATGGTTTTTACAACCTGGGTTATAATAATTAGAATATGGTTTATTGGGTATGTTCATAGAATTTAAAGTTCTAAAGACGTATGAAATTCAATCTTTTGTCCTAATGAATTTTCTTTAAGCATTTGGGGTGTTGAAGAAAAATTCATTCCAATTTGGTCTATCTTCTTAGATAATGCAACAACTTGACATGCAATCATTGAAATAACATCATTCTCATGAATATTTGCACTTTCTTAAGATTTACCCAATCAAAAGGCCTTTGAAAATTATTTGTAGCCATTTCTTCAATTAATGAATAAGCTTTGTCAAAGAGTTTAGACATTAATGAACCTCCAGCAGCAGCATCTATAATAAATCTAAGGAATCCTACTAACCCATTATAAAAAGTTTAAATAAATAACCAGTCTGGTAAATCATGATGTGGACAATTTATAAGGAGTTAAATCTTTCCCAAGCTTCATAAATAGATTCTCCTTCATACTGAGTAAAATAAGTAATATCATTTCCGAGCTTCATAGTTTTTGAAGGTGGAAAATACTTAGCCAAAAATTTTTGAGTTAAATCACCCTAAGTTCTAATAGATCTAGGTGCTAATGAATTTAAACACATCTTGGCTTTATCCCTTAACAAAAAAGGAAAATTTCTAAGCCTGAAGACATCATTTGATATGCCAATATATTTAAATGTAGTACACAGCTCTAAAAACTAGCTAAATTTAAATTGGGATCCTCATAAGGTGTTCCTCCAAACATATTATTTCGTACCATTTGTATAATCAAAGGCTTAAGTTCAAATGAGTTAGCATCTACAGTAGGAGTTTGAATACTTAAATGAATTTCATCTTTTGTAGGGTTCGCATAATCCATGATGGTTTTTGTAAATTATGATTTTCATTTTCAGCAGTTTGAATTTCAATATTATTTTGAGATGTGTTTGCCATTTCTTGATAATTATGAAGTTTTTCTTATTTTCAAATTTTTTAAAGTACGTTCTAATTCAAAATCGTAAGGCACTAACATTTTAGATTCAAAACTATGCATAAACGATGTAAAAACTACATAAAATAAAATAACACACCAAAAATGAAAATATTTTTTTTTGAATTTTTAATTTTAATTTTTTTTGATATTTTCAGTTTTTTCAAAATTTTTAAAATTTTCAATTTTATAAACTACAATTCAAATAAAATTATAAGTTAAAAGTTTCATTGCAATCTCTGGAATTGACACCAAAAACTTGACCCAACCCGCACTTACGCTTATTTTTAATCTCCTCAATTATGCCATAAAATATATCTCAATTTATATCTAGTAGCTAGTGTGAACACTTTCAACAATTTATTAATTGTATAATAGATTTTCATACTAGGGGTACTACGCAAGTATACGTATCGTTTTAAGTAATATAGAATTTTCCTTAAAAACCCCAGTATCTATCCTATGAGGAATGCAATAACTCTTAAAATTAACTTATAAAAATTCTACTTAAATTGTAATTTAAAAAGATTAAAGATTTAAAATTATATGCTTACCAAAAATTACTATTAAAAGAGCTTAAGAAGAAAGTAACAACTAAATGTAAAAGCTTAGTGAAATATAACAAGTTTGGATATTATGGAAAAGCCTTTCATCTTGCAAAGAGTTTTTAATCTATGCAGGATTCAAATGATTTAAGACAAAATAGTAGTATTGTGAAAAATAGAAGATTACCTCATTTTTTACTCCCTTTTGGTGCTTGCAAAGAATATTAGCTAACTTAAGGCCAATTCCTTAACATCTCGACTCCATATTAGTGATATCTAGCCTCTCACCTCTAGATGCCCCTAGCCTATGCCATCGTAATGACTGAATCCCAGTGTCAAGTGACTAAACCTTAAGCTAAACAGATAAAAACCTAGCCTGTCACTTTAGATCTAATAAATTCTATGCCATTCAAAACTTATCTCCCTATTTGTTTTCTCTCCCTCTTAGGTGATCGCCATGACTCTGCCTAGAATGAAGTGTGGTTTCCATTATTTGGGTGAAATCATATCCCTCCCAGGTCATTATGTTTCTTAAAGGATTTTAACCTTAGAAGTGGCTAGTTTGCAAAGTAAATGAGGAGTTTGTGAAAATACATCACAATTTTAAAAAATAAAAAGAAATCCTTAAATCATTCTCAACCCATAATATTAAGTCCCATATGCAAGAAGAAAGAAAGGGAACTACTCAGAATTCATGGAGGTTAAACAAAAACAAAACATTTGCATTGAAATCCAAGTCTTACATCAAAAACTGAAACACACTTCCCAAGTAAAAGTTCTGGAGGTTCCTCTAAGCAATCTCCAAATTTCTTCACACTAAAACACAATCACACTTACACTTGAACATAAAATATTTAAAACCTAACTCACTATTGCCACCCAATTGAAGTTTTGAGGCTCCAAAAGGTCTCTAAATTTGGCCAAATCTTTCTCATTAAATAGAAAACAAAAAATAACCAAGGGTTTCTTCAAACACCCCTAAACAATTTGGCCAAATTCGATGTATATTCTAGAAAGATATTTATTGACATTATATCACCCTTTTGGCACGTCAATGATGCTATAGCGCCAAGGGGTGGTGCTACAGTGCCACACAAAAATTACCATTTTTACTCCATTTTCCCCTCATTTTCCATAAATATCCATTCCATGTACCTGAAACCCAAAACAAGCAAAATACCTTCCTTTAAAGTGCAATATCATAAAAAATGTACATATAAGGCTTATAAAACATGCAGTAAAAATAGGTTATTTTGAGGTGGATCAAAAATCTAGAATGTAGAAAGACTATTTTTCAAGTTTAATGGCCACTATTATAGTTATTAAGTTCCTCGTCATTCCAAAATTTCAAATTTACAATTACATAAGGCCAGAGTTTCACAACACAACAGAAGTGGTTTTCCTATATTAATTTTAAATTCAATACTTACAACATAACCACAAAGACATCATTAGATGTTCATAAAATAAGGACAATACAAACTACATAGTATTAATACAAATATGATAGGCACATGATGCGGGTGGATTAGTGTGCTAATTTTACAAATATTTTTTAATATTATAAAATACACACGATAGATACAATAGCAAATATGAAAATTAATCCCAAAAAATAGCTTTAGTTAAAATAGTTTTATCTTTTAAAAATCTTCGAACTGCCAAATCCTCATTAAAAATAACACAAATATACGTATCGCTCAAGTAATAAAGGGCTCTAATAGAATCCTAAATATCAATCCCAAAGGGAAGTTGGAAATGCCTAAAAATAAGTTTTTAAGATATAATGTAAAGTACAATTTTAAAACTACAAAAAGTAAAGTTCTAAATTTGAATATTAAGTAGCAAGTGAATGCTAATTAAAATGAAGTTGAAACACCAAGTTAACTAAACTAAATGTTAAACTTTCAAAAGTAAATTTATAAAAATTAAACTAAGTTTTTGTGACAGAAAATTCAAATTTAAGGAAGCATCCTTCTCCTTTACAATGAGTATATAAATTGTGAAGAAATTAAAATCATTTGAAAATATTTATAAAAATTGTTTTGAGTCTTGTTCTTTACCCTCTTCTGAGTGCATAAAGAACATTGACTAATCCAGAGTTTGGTCCCTTATTCTGTGGTTAGGCTGGCAGGATACTGGCTGCCACTCTAGAGCTCACACTACTCCCTCACCTGAGGGCTAACAATCTTGCATCTGTTTCCAATCAATTGGACCAAACTGGGGATTTTAATCTTGCACCTTAAAATCTCCAATTCTGAATCCAACAAAGTATATTTATCCATTTATTTGCACCCAATACCATGCATGAAATACTCTCTCATAAAATCAAATGTGACTCTCCCCATGTTGTAGAAATCATAACCCTTTTGGAATATATGTTTCTCAGCATAGTTTAACATTTCAATTGGCTAGATCAAAAATTAAATAAAGATCCGAGTTCAAATCATCACAAATTATGGACATTTAAACCGTATAAAAAAATCAATTCTTCACAAAACCATATCTCAAAATAGGGAGAAGGATAAAGAATACTACTCAGAATTCATGAGAAGGATATGACAAAACACGGATTTCATATATAAAAATAAGTTTTAAAACAAACAAAATAAAAGACATATCTTATCTCATAATCCTTCCCAAGCAAATCCCTAAAAGTTCCCTTCAAACCTTTCTCTCTTATAAGTGTAATGAAGAAGAAATCTCTCACCTTTCTTCTTCTCTTACAATTCTTGAAAAAAATCTTCAAGCCCTTGACTTTCTCTCTCTCTCTCTCTAACTCTCCTTATCGCCCCTTCACTCCACACCAACTCTCCTTATTGCCCCTTCACATCACAACAACTCTCTTTTAAGCCCTAGACTTACCTATCTTTTATCAAAGGCTGCCTCCTTACAAAAAGACAAATTTAAAATTCCCTTCAAAATTTTGTCCAAAAGTCAACTTTTTTGAATTCAAAAGACACGTCCATTGATCCAAGAGACATCCCTTCCTAAAAAGACCTTCCAAAATGTCTAGATGCATTGAATCACTCCAAGGGATGTTTAGAACAAGTGTCCCTTTTAAAATTTGAACAAAATTTGTCTCAAACAAACTTAATCGGCAAAAACTCATCCCTAACGCACCTTACACCAAATCTAGAGCATCATGTGCCAACTCTCTGTCAAATGACGCATCTTACGCCAATCTGGCACATCATGCACTAATTTGCTGAAGATCACGCTATTCTGGGTTTTAGAGCATCTGGCATCAATCCGACTCGTCTGGCGCCAATCTGGAGTGTCATGCACCAATCCGGCGCATCTTGCAGCAGAATTCATAAATTCATTATTTTTGGCTCCAAATTTCATCCTTTTTACTACTTTTGCTCCAAATGCCTAAAATTGATATACTTGCAACAAAAATATGAAAATACTGTTCTTTGAAGTGAAGTATCACCAAAAATAAGCATACAATATATACTTAAAACTACATATTATTTTGGTGTATCAAATCTCCCCAAACTTAAATTTTATTTGTCCTCAAGTAAAACTTTTACTACATAAAAGCAAATGACTTAAGGTAGTGACTAACTTATAACTTCTATACTTTAGTTCAATAAACAAAATAGTAGAATTTAAGAAAAATCTTTAATGACATAGATTCAAGTTCTAAGTTAAAGAGCACTTATTAGTCAGTTTTAAGATCTCTGAATTTTTATTCATTTCTAGAAGAATTGCAATTTTTCATATCAAGAATATTTAGAATATTCATATGAAAATAAAACTTCATAAAAACTTTACTAATAATCCTACTAATAATCCAAGATAAGTTTAGAAAATTTAAAAAAGCTTTTTCCATAAGTTGATTCAAGTGAAGCCAATTTTCGATTAGCCATCTCCTTAAGCTTCTTCTCACTTGTTATTCTTTTCTTTTTTTTTTCTTTTTTTTCTTTTAGGATATTTTCAATCATTTATTTTCTTTCTCTTTTTCAAGTGATGATTACTATATCTAGATAGCCTTTAATAGTTTTAAACCTCACTATCCTCTTCTTACAGTTAAAACTCCTTACCTTTCTTCACTTTATAAATTCACATCATATTAGTTTATGATTTTCATAAAGACTCATTGTTTTCTTCTTACATGAAACTCTAAAATTTTTAATACTTCAAAAATACAATTTCCTTTACGTTAAATAGAAAAACTTAGTCTTATATTTTCATACCAAATATTTTTAACTTTAAAATTGACTTTCACTATTAAAATTTTTTACCTTAATTTACCATAATATTCATAAACATGAGTATAATTATTTTAAGTTAAATTTTAACATCCCAGATCATGTTAAATTAGTTTTTAAAATATTATTACTTAAGAACAAATAAAAGTTAGTTTACGTCATTTTTAAAAGAAATTTTTTTACTCCCAAACTTAAGTTTTTAGGTATTTTAAAAATATTCTAGCACAAAGTTTAGTTGGTGAAAGAAAATAGTAAATGCATGAAAAAAAAAACTAACTTGTAGAGGATTTCTAACATGAAACTGGGCTCTGGTATATTGCAGGTACTAACTTTAAAAATACATATAGGCTTTAAAGCATTAAATGAGACATATTATATTCTAAAGAATTTGCTGAGAATTAAAAAAAGAAACAAAAACAAAAAATACTAAAAACGTAAAAAAAGTAAAAAATCTATAATTATGTTTACAATGTTAAGTTCACAACACAAAATAAATTTTTTTACTACAACAATTTTAAATGCCAACCAAATAACATCCAAACAACATACAAACAAACAAACAACCAAACAAATAGCCTCTCTAGAAGATATCGATCTTCAGCGCCTTCCTCATCATCATGATCATCTTCTTCTTCTTCTTCTTCTTCTTCTACTTCTTCTTAATGAACAGGAGCATAAGGCATGAAGTTGGGGCAAGTAGGAAATTCCACATTGTTTTCACCCCTAAGATATCTCACCATAGCATACTCAAAAGCTATATCATGTTGAATTCTCCTCTGTTGATACTCATCATTATAAGCATTTCTCACACCAATCTCTCCAATCTGGTTATGAATATTTACTATATCCAATTGTTGAATAATGAGTTGGTCCATAATGTTCTCAAGTGATGCACGGCGAGAAGTAGATGCCCCTGCAACTGATGTTGAGGGTTTATCACTACCTCTACTCCTAGATTCAACAAATGACTCAACTCTCTGAATCATATCCTTTTCCAAAGGATTTTGTGGCTATAATCTTTCTTCATTTTTATGGGATTCTACTCCTCATTGCTCACACAAAGTGAAAACAAGGGCAGGGTAACCCAAACCACTAGCTGTAGAGCTCTTAGCTATGCTTCGTGCATGATGAACTATGAGAGCACCAACATCTATTGCTTTCATGTTCTAAATGCAATAGTTTAATACAATTTTATACTTCATTTGATTGACCAGATGATTAGTTGGCAGTAATTTAGCAGAAATGAAGTGGTGTCATACCTTTGACTGTTTAGTCAACATGGAGGCGGAGAAGTTAACTTTCTTATTATTTTTAATTCTCCATTCTCCTCTTCCATCAGTTAGATATGAAATCACATCATCTAGTGATGAATCAATCATAATAAATGATGCGTATTCATCATGAAATACATTCCTTGGCCCATAAAAAGCATTGATCCTTTCTCCACAAAATTCAACTTGCTTACCTCTTACAGAGATGTGATCTTCATCAGTGAATCTCAAGTTGGCATAAAACTCTCGAATCATTAGTACAATCGCTACTGCAGTGAAGTAGAAAAATCATTCCCATTTTCTGTCAAGGATCAACCTCTCGATCTCACCACCTAGGTTAGCAAATGCCCGCTCTTGGATAAGTTTTGTTGATTCTATTTGAGTGTTATAACTGTGTTGGGCCTTCAAATTAACAAATCTTCATGCATCAAAATCATCTAGCTGCTTTCCTCTCTTCACTCGTGGAGCCATTTAAAATTCTATAAAATCCAATTAAAATACAAAATAAAAAATCTAACTTCCCAAGATTATTTGGTAAGAAAATTTTTACCGTGAGTTTTCTTTAAGCTTTTTCATCAAATATCCCAAATTTAAGATTTTCCAAAATGTAGGAAAATTCAATGGTGAAAATAAAATTTTTTTAAGTTAACGTGAAGCTCTTACTAAGAGAAGATGAAATCTACGATTTTAAGCCTCCGAAATCTTCTCAGTCACGCTCATTGTGAAGCTCTAGGTCAAGGTTTAGAGGTAGGAGACGTCCCAAGTAGTAAAAAAGGAGTTTTACTGTGTATTTCATAGTTTCTTAGGTAATCTAGCATTTTTGAGAATTTGGCACATCATGCACCAACTTTTTGTAAAATCACGCATCATGCACCAATCTTGCGCATATTGTGCCAACGCCTTAATTTTTCCATATTATGTTTCCTGTGAAAATCTGTTCCACGCCGTTTTACTTCTACTTCTAATTAAATGAAATGAACCTTTATAAGCATGATTAAACATTATTCTAAAATCAATCTTTTATAAACAACACAAAACTCACTTTCATATATAATATCTGCGCTATTACAAACTAAAATTTTTCAAGCCAACATACTCTAATTCAGTGTCCAAAGCAAACCAAACATCCTAACACTAAAAACTAAAGATCAAAATACCAAATACAAACATCTATATAGTTCAAAAATAAAAGTAAATGCAATCTAACAAAACAAACAATTAAAATAAGCAGTACTAAATAAAACGTTTCGTGCATAGATTAAGTTCAAACATCTTCTTCACTCTCGTCATTTTGGATATCTCCCATAGATTGGTAGTACACATACAAGTTATAAAATTGTCAATAAGGAAACTCATCAGTCGAATCCTCCCCAATTCAAGCATGTTTCTTGAACATACATACCAAACCATCTTTAATACGACCATTATGCTCAAAATGTTCTTTAAGTCTCCAATCCAAGTGATCCACCAAATCAAAAATATTCTCAAGTGCATGCAAAAGATTCTACACCTCTTTTTCTACCTTGATACTTTTCAAAAGTTTGTTCAAACTGAAGTAAGGCTAAATAGGTGATGAATTCTGGAATGCTTGATCTATCAGTACATTCATATCATTCTAATCTCCCATTCCAATACAGTTGCAATAGACTTTTGGATCCATCGACTTATAAGGAAAAAGTACTTTTCCCAACTCTCATAAGGTACTTGTGATTGGCTGCATAGTAGGAAAATATTGGATGGATGTTTGAGTCTAATTGAAGATCTATTAACAATCAAACCCAAAATCAATTTCACAATGATTGCTCCAATATCACAGGTTTTTTAATTTGAATACAGTAATTCAAAATAGCACTCTCCTTAGTTATCTTACTGATTTTTGTAGTAGGAAGTAATTTTGATGCAATAAAGAAGTGTCATTCCTTAGAAGCAGAATTTAACTATGACGACAAAATAACTTATATTTTCATCATCTCTGGCCTCCCAATTCACATCTTCATACATAAGGTATTGATAGAGTTCATTCATATTAGCTCTCATAGGGGTAAAATTTGCGTAATAGAAAATTGGCACATTTTCAATCATAAACATCTCGTTTATTCTTAAAGGAGTGAATTTTACAAACCTACCTCACACATAGACACATTTTTGGTTGATTCCATTTAGATTTTTATAAATCTCTTTGACCACAGGAACAACTATGGTGGAAGAAGTGTGACAAAGCACTTCCCAATGTCTCTGCGCAATAAACTTTTCTATTCGAGTATTCAGTGTATTGAATCCTCGATTCACACATCTCCTTTCTTTGATTAGCCTCTTCTTTACTACAACACGATCATGAAACTTCTACGCATTGAAACTGATAAACTTTCTTCGGTTGAAAATTCCAAATGTAGCAAAATTTTTAGAGTGGGATGTCGTTGAAATTAAAATCTAGTTTCTCCTCCCTCTTTTTCTCACCTAAAATGGACTTTGGAAAATTTTTGGGTGTTATAAGGAGAAGAACCTACCAAAACTGCCAAAAGCTGCATTTTGAAACACTTTAAGTCATTTTCGTCATGGCGGCGCATCATGCGCTGACTCTCTGGAATGTGGTGCATCATGTGCTAATCTGGTACATCATGTGCCATTTCCAAAAATTTGCATTTTCGACTTTGATAAAAAAAGTCTAAATTCTTCTATAAAATTAGGTAAATAAAGATGTTTTTAAATATTTTCTCAAATACATGGAATCTAGAAAATATAAATTTAAATATATGTAAAATATTTTGAGCAAAACTTAAAAGAAAAATAAACATTGATAAGTATGGGTTGCTTCCCACAAAGAGCTTGGTTTAATGTCGTCAACCTGACATTCTCAGTCTTCATTCTAGATGACCCAACATTACAGTCTCTTTGAAATCTGATCTTTGACCATCAAAATATGGTTTCAATCTGTGCACATTTACTTAAATATTGTTTCAGTCTTAGGATCTTCAATATTAACAGCTCCAGAAGGATAGAATTTTACAACTCTTAATGGCCCTTTCCACCTAGACTTCAGTTTTTCAGGAAACAATTTCAATCTTCTATTGTATAATAAAACTTCATATTCATGTTCAAATTCTTTTTTATTATCTTCTGATCTTGTCATTCTTTCATTCTTTCCTTATAAATCCTAGCATTATCATAAGATCCATTTCTAACTTATTCAAGTTCATTCAATTACAATAATCTTTTCTCACCAGCTTCTTTCAAATTAAAATTGAATTCATTTATAGCCCAATAAGCCTTATGCTCCTACTCTATTGGCAAGTGACAAGTCTTCCCAAAAATTAATCTATAAGGGGAAACACCTATAGGTTTCTTATAGGTTGTCTTCTATGCCCATAATGCCGCATTTAATCTAGTAGATCAATCCATTTTACGAGGATTTACACTTTTTTACAAAATTCTCTTAATTTTACGATTAGAAACTACTGTTAAACTACTAGTCTGGGATGATAAGCAGTCGCAATTTTATGCATTATATTATATTTTTTGACCAATCTTGCAATTATTACATTTCTAAAATGAGATCCTCCATCGATAATGATTACTCTAGGCATTCCATATCTTGTAAAAATATTTTTAATTAAAATTTTTGAAATACTCCGAGCATTGCATCTAGGTAAAGCGAATACTTCAATCCATTTGTAAACATAATCCACTGCAATCAATATATACAAAGGAGAAGAAAAGAAAAAAAAGGTGACAGGAGAGAGCCTTTATAAAGGAAGGCACCTCTCAAACCCACTACAGATATTATCTGATATAAGGGAGAGGCAACAGGTCACTGGATAAGAGAAAGTCCAGTGGAGGAGGAATTCTTCTGCTCACTAAAGGTTCTTCTATATAGAGACCCCTTCTAGCCAGCCAATTGGATGGTCTATTTCCTTCTCTGTGAATATGGGAGAACTTGATAGAGCAAAATTTAAGCAATTGATGAATACCAGAGATCCAGCTGATTGAGTTCCATGGGGTATCTGAAGACCCATGGATAATGTTAATAAGTTGCAAGGTGTCAGATTCTACCCATAGTTGATCTAGCAGGCATGATCTGGCTAAGTTGGCCTAAAATACAGCTTGACATTCTGCTTCAAGTGAGTCAAAAGCATTAACTGGAGATTGAAAATATAAGATACATTTCCCCTCATGGTTCCTGAATACCCCATCAATGCCAGCAGACTGAGATTTGTGGCTGCCATCAATGTTAATTTTGGTCCAGCCAAACTTTGGGAGGGTCCAGCAAATTGTCACAAATTTGGAAGTATGTGGCTTAGGAAAAGGACCAATCTCCAACACAGCCTCAAACTTCTTAAATTTAATCAGTTTATGAATAAAAGCAATACAATTGAGACCCACCCTCATAGGATCAAGTTGGGAGTTGTCATGCTTTGCCTGGTTTCTAGCCATCCACACAAACCATGCCACAATATTGGGGATGCCCTGGAGTTTAGATCCCCTCCAATCAGACCAGCTAGTATAGAAAACCTTCCATGTGAGATTCATTGTTGGGATCCTAAGTTTACCAATCTGAGAGGACCAAATATCTTGTACCCAATGGCAATCAAAGAAGAGATGGGTAATAGTTTCCTCATGAGACTGGCAGAAAGTGCATCTGGAAGGACCCCTCAGCCCCTTCAATTTCAAAATATCATCAGTGGGAATCAGTTTTAAGAAGAGTCTCCATATGAAAAAGGACATGGATGGGGTAAGGAATTTATTCCAGATGGTGTGACCCCAGTGTACCAGTTGGGGGGGGCTGAGAGAAAATTGGCTTCTTTTTTATAACAATTCTGTCTTTAACCCCAGGTTTTACAATTAGCTTCTAAATATTGGATAGTTGAGAAGGGCTGGAGAAAGGAAGGATTGGAGAAAGGTTCCACTTGCCGTGAGCCCAGATGTCTTTCACAAGCACAGGGGCAGCTGAAGCAATCTGATCCTGAAGAAGGCAGCCATCCAAGGACGAATTATCCCACCAGATGTTTACCAAGCCCTCACCTATTTCCTAGACAAACAATTGTTCAGCATCTTGCCTAGCTTTTAACATCCTTTTCCAGATAGGGGAATCCCCTAAACCCACAGAGAGTTGGGTGGGGTGTTGATACCTGCAATATTTGCCCCACAGGAATTCAGCCGATAGGGAGGACTGAGATCTGAATCTGAGCTAGAGTTTGCAGAAATTAGTGTGCATAATTTGGGAGAAAGACTTGAAGCTTAACCCACCCTCCTCAGTAGGTTTACACACCTTAGCCCAAGAGGTCCAATGTTTTTGCTTCCTATGGCAGCCCATAAGAATCTATTAAAGATTCCTTCTAACAATCTCTGAGAAGACTTTTTCAGAATGTTCATTTGCAGTAAATAGGATGGTAAGGCAGAAAGAACACTTTTGAGGAGTGTGATCCTACCCCCATTGGATAAAAAGGAGTTCTCCCATGCTTGCAATTTACTTTGGACCTTGTCAATTATATGATCAAATTGAATATTCTTTGTTCTTCCTTTGATAAGGAAAGCCCCCAGATATTTCATAGGAAGGTAACTATTTTTGAAACAAGTGAAATCAGTAACCCAGGACTTTAACTCAATATTGCACTGCTTATTGAAGATGGAGATGCACTTTTGTTTATTAAATTTCATTCCAGAAACATCCTGAAAGGTCTCTAGATTCTGCATTAATAGTCTGACAACAACTTTGGAAGCTTTTGTAAAGATTATGATGTCATCAGCAAAGGCCAGATGATTAATTAATGTGGAAGGGGTTTCCTGGATGCCAACTCATTCAAACTTTTGGATAAGTAGTCAAAAGTTAAGATAAAGATAGTAGGGGAAAGGGGGTCACCTTGTTTTATACCTCTAGAAGCACTGAAGAACCCATGAGGGGATCCATTGATGAAGATTGAATGGAAATTATTGGACAACCATCTGTTGATAAGAGAGACAAAGGAGGGTGAGAAACNTCATTGATGAAGATTGAATGGAAATTATTGGACAACCATCTGTTGATAAGAGAGACAAAGGAGGGTGAGAAACCTCTAGCAATCAGAACCTGTTTAATGAAACTCCAGCTTATAGTATCATAAGCCTTTTTGATATCTAATTTGAAAATTAAGTTGCCTCCTCTAGTGATTCTGTCCAGGTCCAGTACCATTTCTTTGGCCAAGAGCACATTATCAACAATGCTTCTATCCCTGATGAAAGCAGACTGATTCCTGCAAATGAGCTTGTTTAGGTGGGGTTGTAATCTCTGGACCAGGACTTTACTGATTATCTTAGAAATGACAGAAGTGAGACTAATGGGTTTGAAATCCTCCCATTTGTAAGGAGTTTTATCCTTGGGAATCAATGTAATGGTTGAAGAGGAGAAGTATTTGGGGAGTTCAGCCCCCCATAAAAAACTTTGGACTGGCAATAACCTCACCCTTCACTATATGTCAGGCCTTTTTGTAGAAGTCAGCAGAGAATCCATCAGGACCAGCCACCTCTATGCTTTCTATGGATTTTAGAGCTTCCCAGATTTAATTTTCATCAGGAATGTTAGTAAGGGATAGACTATTAGTAAATTCCCTTTCCTTATCAAACAGTGTTTCATTGATGGTTGAGTGGGAAATTGAATTTTTTCTGAACAATTTTTGGAAATAATGTACAGCATCATTAGCAATTCCCTCAGCATCGGTAATCCAGTGACCCTCGTGAGAAAGGATTTTGTGAATTGTATTGCTTTTCCTCCTATAATTAATGCAAGCATGATAGTATTTAGAGTTTCTGTCACCCTCACAAAACCTAGTTTTATTTGCCTTTTGGGCTTAGAGAGCCTCTTGCATGTTGATCAGGTACAATAAGTTATCATTGGCTGACTGGAGGTTCATTTCAGACCCCATGTCAGAAGATAAGAGTTGTTCTAAATGCAAAACATTTTGTTCAGCTTCAAGGACTTTCTTATCAATGTTCCCCACCACCTCCCAATTCCAATTTGTGAGATGTTTGCTGACTTTTTTATGTAACATCCAAAGCTTGATGCTTGGAATGTGATGATGGACATCAGTCCAGGCCTTTCCTACTTGATTAATTAAATCCCCATGCATTGACCACATGTTCAGATATCTAAATTTGGCTTTAGTTTTAGAAGAGGATGAAGATATTTGAATAAGTAAGGGTCTATGATCAGACCCACTCATAGCCAAGTTTTGGACAGAAGTATGTAGGAACTCCCTAAACCATAAGTCATTTACCAAAAATCTGTCAAGCCTCTCCCAGATCTTCCCCCTTCTCCAAGTAAATTTAGGGCCTGTGAACCTCAAATCAAAAAGACCAGCAGACTGAATGTTGTCATTGAATGTGTTAATTAGATTAATATCAGGAGATCTCCCACCCTTCTTCTCACTAGGTGAAGAGAGGCTGTTGAAATCACCCCCAACTAACCAGAAATCCCTTATAGAGGTACTGAGCTCTTGTAATTGTTGCCGTAGGTCTAGTCTTGCAGTAGTTGTACAGCCAGCATAAATGAAGGTAGCAAAGCCCTGATAGTAACTGAAGTTAAGCTGCAAATGGATGAATTGGTCTCCTTTTTTAAGAACAGTGCATAGGACTTCCTTTCTGCAAAGAAGCCAAATTTTACTGTTAGTATTTATAAGAAGCTAGAAGCCAGGGAATTTCCTCACAAATTAGTTGACATTTTTAGTGCCATTGGTTCAAGTAGAGAAATGATCCAAGGTTTGTACATCCTGTTGAGAGCAAGAATTCTATTAAGGGATTTGGGATGTGCAAGTCCCCTAACATTCCAACAGATTAGATTCATTAACCAATAGAAGTGGATTTCCCTCTTCTCCTAGTTCTAATAAAGCTAGAAGAAGGATGGGGGGCATCCTCCAAAGAGGATGAAGAGGAGATTAGGTTCTTTAATTCCAGAGGCATTTTTTTCTTTTTAGTTTTTTGGACTTGCCAACCAGCTTCAAGGTTCCTGGCTAACTGCAAAATCAAGGGGTCCTCCTCTGGTAGCTCAATAACTGTTGTCTCTTGATCAGTAGGAAGTGTAGAAAGATCAGTACAGAGAGTTTGTTCAATATGAGTAGAATGTGGCATAAGGTGGAGGTGCTCAAATGGTGATTCATGATTAGATTGGGGATTGGGTACCACACTCTCTTGTACCAAAGCTTGAGTCAGCTCTTGTGCTGCCCAGGCACTTCAAGCATATTAACAACACAATTAGTAGCAGTAGGTACCTCCTTATTCTGTGGTGTAATCTCCTCAGATTGATGTCTGGGGATCTTCCTTCTGAGGTTTAGATGGAGCCTGAAGCATTTCTCATCAGCGTGGCCAAACATATTGCAATGATGGCAATAGTAAGGTCTTTGTTCAGCTATGATTTTCTGCCAATAGCCATTATGCTCAGTGCCTAACCATATTTCCTCCACAGCTGGTAGGGTAATGTTTCTTTCCACCAGGATTCTAGCTACAGAAGGTTTAGATAAGTTGAAAGTGGGGCCATCCAATTTCAAGGCCTTCCCAAAGCTTTGCCAATATTGAAAAGAACTTTGTGGTTGAGAAAGTGTAGTTTAAGTCCATGTAACTTAAACCATATGGGGACAATGGGAAGTTCTTTATTGAGATCAAACTCAGGAGTCCACTTTAAAAGCTTCATTGGAATTCCTTCAATCAAGATGGATTGTTTGTAGAAAATTCTAGCATAGTCTTCCTCCCTTGAGAGATTAATAAGTATGTGTCTGTCATCAAGTAGGCCTACTTTCCAAGCCCCTTTGAATTTCAATCCATCAAAATATCTTCTCACAGATTCCATCTTTGGGTGGCCAAGTTGGAATCTACCAATTACGGTGAATTTTTGACATTCAGTTAGACCATTTAGGTCCTCTTCTGTAAAATAGATTGCCAACTTCCCACCTTTCTTGCATATGGGTTTGAAAAGGGGGTCATGACCCTCATGTTATGCTTGAGGAAAGACCAAATCATTAGGATTTCACACTAACTCTTGACCTTTCCTCACAATGTCAGCAAAAGTGGCTTTGGCCCCCTGAATGTTGGTGGAAATGTCAATAAGAATTGGGTATGACATCACATAAGGGGTATATCAGAGATAGAATAACCCAAAGCAGTCCTCAGCCAGTGAAAAACCAAAAGAACTCAACTTCACAGCGGGTAGAAAGCTCCAAGCAAACAGCCAACAAGAAAGCAAAAACCACAATGAAGCTAAGCAATAGACAGTATAGAAGAACCTTTTGAAATATAGAAAAAGAGAAAGATAGTGGACTCTGAGAAGTCCAAACTTCCAGTGGGATGCCAAAGTTAGACCAACCTCACAGTAGAAAGAAGGCAAACAAAGACAAGATATGGCCAAAGCAATGGAACAGTAAAAGTTTGAAAAACCAGAACCTAGAAAGGTGTAAAAGCTATGAGAGTCGAAGAACTTTCAATGACCAGTGATGAGATGAGAGAAATCCAGTTGAAAGTAAAAGGTTGCAAGGATTAAGCCCTTTACAATAGCAAGTTGAGCCATTGTGCCGAAACCCTAGCAGAGCAACAGGGGGAACNATATATATATTTTTTTACTGTGGATTATGTTTCAAAATGGATTGAAGCAATCACTTTACCTCGATGTGAATCTCAGAGTATTTCAAAAATTTTAATTAAAAATATTTTTATAAGATATGGAATGCCGAGAGTAATCATTAATGATGGAGAATCTCATTTTAACAATGCAACAAATGCAAGATTGGTAGAAAAATATAATATAATGCATAAAATTGCAACTACGTATCATCCCTAAACTAGTAGTTTGGTAGAAGTATCTAATCGTGAAGTTAAAAATATTTTAGAAAAAAATGTAAATCCTAATAAAATGGATTGGTTTGCTAGATTAGATACAACATTATGGGCATACAGGATAGCTTATAAGACACCTATAGGAATGTACCCGTATAGATTAATGTTTGGGAAGACTTGTCACTTGCCAGTAGAATTGGAGCATAAAGCTTTTTGAGTTATAAAGGAATTCAACTTGAATTTGAAAGATACCGATGAGAAAAAATTATTGCAGTTGAATGAGCTTGAAGAAATTAGGAACAAATATTACAATAATTCTCAAATTTATATGGAAAGAATGAAAGAATGACATGATCAGAAGACTGTAAAAAAAAAAAAACTTGAGCCTGGATAGGAAGTTTTATTATACATTACAAGATTGAAATTACTTCCTGAAAAGTTAAAGTATGCATTCAGAGTTGTAAAAGTCTATCCTTATGGAGCTGTTAATATTAAAGATCCCAACACTGGAAGGATATTTAAAGTGAATGGCCATATATTGAAACCATATTTTGATGGTCAAAGATAAGTTTTTAAAGAGACTGTAATGTTGGGTCACCAAGAATAAGGACTGGGAATGTTGGGTTGACGACATTAAACCAAGCGATTTGCGGGAGGCAACCCATATTTATCATTATTTATTTTACTTTTTTATTTTTGTTCGGAATATTTTACGTATATTTATATTTGTGTTTTTATAGATTCTGTGTATTTGAGAAATTTGAAATTAAAATTGTTTTAAAAAAATCTTTATTTACCTAATTTTATGAAAGAATTGTGAATTTATTGGATCAAAATGGAAATGGCAATTTTTTTAGAGCTGGCGCATGATGCTCCATATTAGCGCCTGATTAACCACATTCTAGAGAGCTGTTGTATGATGTGCCAGAAACAGCGCTTGAAGCGCCACAGTGACAAAAAACGACTTAAAACATTTTAAAAGGTAGTTTTTTGCAGTTTTAGGGGGCTCTTCTCCTTATAACTCCCAAAAACTAATTCTAAAGTCCAATTTAGGGGAAAAAATGACGGAAGGTTCAAAATATTTCAATTCCAAAGGAGTCCCATTGTAATCTAATAGATTTCAAATTTTTAATTGGAGAAAGTTTGTCAGTTTTGATGCGCAGAAGTTACATGAGCGAGTTCTTGTGAAGAAGAGGCTAATCAAAAAAAAGGGGTTCATGAATCGAGGATTTAACTCACTGAATAATTAAATGGAAGAGTTTTTATTGTGTGGAGACTCTGAGAAGTGCTTTGTTACACTACTGCTGCTGAATTTATGCAAATCTTCATGTAATCAATAAAGGAATTGTCTATGGGCGAGGTAGGTTTGTGTAATTCACTCCTTCAAGAATAAATGTGATGTTTGTGATTGAAAATGTGCCTATTTTCCACTACGCAAATTTTACCCCTACGAGAGAGACTTTGAATGAACTCTATTGATACCTTACAGATGAAGATGCAAACTAGGAGGCCAGAGATGATGGAAATATAAGTTTTTCTTCATCATTATTAAATCCTGCTTCTAAGGCATGAAATTTGTTTATTGCATCAAAATTACTCCCCACTATGAAAACCAGTAAGGTAACTAAGGAGAGTGTTATTCTAAAATACTGTATTCAAACTGGAAAAACTGTTGATATTGGTCCAATAATTATGAAATTGGTTTTGGGTTTGATTGTCATTGGATCTGCAACTGGACTGAGACATCCAACCACTATTTTCCTACTATGAAGTCAATCGCAAGTACCTTAGGAGAGTTAGGAAAAGCGCTCCTTTCGTGGAAGCCCATGGATCTAGAAGTCTATTGTAACTGTATTGGAGTGGGAGATGAGAACAATATGAATGTACTGATGGATCAAGCATCCCAAAATTCATCACCTATTCAGCCCTACTTCAGTTCGAGTGCACTTTTTAAAAGGATCAAGAAGATAGAAAAAGAGGTGCAGATCTTATTCGTGCAATTGATAATGTTTTTGGGATGTTAAATCATCTGAATTGGGGACTGAAGGAACATTTTGAACATAATGGTTTTATTGAAGATGATTTGGTACGTATGCTTAAGAGACATACTTGGATTGGGGAAGATTCAACTGATGAGTTTCCTTATGGACGTTTCTACAACTGTTATATGCACTACCAATCTATGGGAGATATCCAGAAGACGAGAGAGGAGAAGATGTTTGAACTTAATATGTGCACGAAATGTTTTGTCAGTACTGCGTGTTTTAGTTATTTTGTTGCATTGGATTGCATTCACTTTTATTGTTGAACTATATCTATGTTTATTTTTAGTATTTTGATGTTTAGATTTCAATATTAGGATGTTTGGTTTGCTTTAGGCACTAAATTAGATGTTTGTTAGCTTGAAAAATGTTAATTTGTAATAGTGTTGATTTTATATATATATAAGTGAGTTTTGTGTTGTTTATAAAATTTTGGTGTTAAAGTAATGTTCAATTATGATTATAAAGGTTCATTTGAGTTAATTAGAGGTTGACGTGATTTCCATAGAAAATGAAATCTAGAAAAAATTAAGGCATTGGCGCCAAATGCACCAAATTGGCGCTTGAAGCGCCGGCTTCTAGAGTTAGAGCATGACGTGCTAGATTTGGTGCCAGATGTGCCAATTCTTGAAAACACTAGATTGCCTAAAAACTAGGAAATTGCACAGTAAAACTCCATTTTTACTGCTTGGGCCATCTCCTACCTCTAAACAGTGAACTAAGACTTCACATTGTGCTCGTTAGAGAAGAATTCACAGGATAAAGAACTTAGATTTCATCTTATATTTGTAAGAGCTTCATTTTAACTTAGAAATTTTTTATTTTCACCATGGATTTATCCTACATTATCGAAAATTTGAAATTTTGAATTTTTTATTAAAAAGCTTGAAGAAAACTCTCGGTGAAAACTTTCTTACCAAATAATGTAACTTAGGGAGTTAGATTTTTTAATTTCTCATTTATTTGGATTTTCATAGAACGTCCAATGGCTCCATGAGTAAAGAGAGGAAAGCCGTCATATGATTTTGACGCAGAGAGATTTTTCAATTTTAAGGACCAACACAACTATAACACTCAAATAGAATTAAGAAAATTGATCTAGGAAAGGGCGTTTGCTAACCCGGGTGGCAAGATCGAGATTGGGAAACTGGGAAATTGGGAAAGGTTTTGCTACTTCACTGCAGTAGCGATTGTGCCAATGATTCCGGAGATTTATGCCAACTTGCGGTTCACTATTGGCGATCACATCCTTATGAGAGGTAAGCAAGTTAAGTTTTATGGAGAAAGAATAAATGCTTTTTATGGGTTGAAGAATGTATTCCATGATGAATACACTGCATTCGTGATGACTGATTCATCATAGGATGAAGTGATTGCCTTGCTGACGGATGGAAGAGGGGAATGGAAAATTAAAAATAATAAGAAAGTTAACTTCTCCGCCTCCATGTTGACTTTTCAGTCAAAGCTATGGCACCACTTCATCTCTGCTAAACTACTGTCAACAAATCTTCTGACTAAAGTAAAGAAGGATAAAGCTATGCTAAACTACTTCATTCAAAACATGAAAGCATTAAATTTTGGTGCTCTCATAGTTCATCATGCTCGGAGCATAGCTAGTAGCTATAAATCTAGTGGTTTCGGTTACTCTACCCTGATTTTCACTCTATTTGAGCAATCAGGAGTAGAGTCCCAAAGAAATGAGGAAATGTTGCATCCACAAAATCCTATTGGGAAGCATATGGTTCAAAGATTTGAATCATTTGTTGAGTCTAGGAGTGGAGAAAGTGATAAACCCTCTACATCAGTTGCATGGGCATCTACTTCTTGCACTGCATCACTTAAAAATATTATGGAGCAGCTCATGATTCAACAAATGGATATAGTTAATATTTAGAATCATGTTAGAGAAATTGGACCAAGAAATGCTTATAATGGTGAGTATAAGTAGAGGAGAGTTCAACATGATATAGCTTTTGAGGAAGCTATGGTTAGATACCTTAGGGGTGAATACAATGTGGAATTTCCTACTTGCCCCAGCTTCACTCCTAATGCTCCAATTTATGAAGAAGATGATGATGATGATGATGATGATGAAGGTGATGAGGATTGATATTATTATGAGTCCATTTTAGTTTGTTCTAATGTTTGTTTGTTATTATAATTGTGTTGTTATGTACTTTCATTTGAAACAGTTGTCGGAAAAACTTTCACGTTGTGTTGTGGACTTAAATTATAATAGTAACAGTAGATTTTTACTTTTTCTGTCTTCTTAGTATTTTCAGCCTTTGTTTCTGCTTTTATTTCTCAGTAAATTCTTTAAAATATATTATGTTTCATTTAATGCTTTAAAGTATGTATGTATTTTTAAAGTTAGCACCTGCAGCATACCAGAGCCCAGTTTCATAGTTAGAAATCGTCTAAAAGTTAGTTTTTATTTTCATGAATTTACAGTTATCTTTCATCAACTAAATTTTGTACTAAGACATTTTTAAAATACTTAAAAACTTATGTTTGGGGGGAAGAAACTTTTAAAAAAGAATTAAACTAAATTTATTTTTGTCCTCAATTAACTATATTTTTAAAATTAATTTAATTTGACCTGGGATATTTAAATTTAACTTTAAATGACTATACTTATGTCTATGAATATTATAGTAAATTTAGGAAAAAATTATTTAATAATGAAGGTCAATTCTAAACTTAAAGACATTTGGTATGAAAGGATAAGACTATGTTTTTCTATTTAAAGTAAAGGAAGTTGTATTTTTGAAGTATTAAGAATATTTGAGTTTCATGTAAAAAAGAAAAGAATGATACTTTATGAAAAATCATCAAAACTATTATGAATTTACAGTGAAGAAAGGTAAAAGGTTTTAACTTTAAGAAGAGGATAGTATGTTCAAAATTATTAAAGACTTTCTAGATATAGTAATCCTCACTTGAAAAAGAAAAGAAAAGAAAGGATCCTGAATAAATAAAAAAAGAGAAAAAAAGAGAAAAAGAAAAGAAAAAGAGAAGAAAAAAAGATAAGGAGATGCTTGAAGAGATGCCTAATCAAAAATTGACATCACTTGAATCAACTTGAGTAAAAGGCTTTATTACATTTTTAAAATTTGTATTTAAAAATTACCACCCGTAATAGTAAAGTTTTCAAGAAATTCTTTTTTATATGATGTTTTAAGTATCCCTAATTTAGCAAATTATAGTTCTTCTTGAAATGAATGGAGATTCAGAAATCTTAGATTTGATTACTAAGCATTCTTATACTTATAGTTTTTATCTAAGTTGTTAAATGTTTTTCTTAAATAATACTATTTTATTTATTAAACTAAAGTATAGAATTTTATAAGTTAATCTCTATCCTAAGTCATATTTTTATGTAACAAAAGGTTACTTGAGGACAAGTAACATTTAAGTTTGGGAAATTTTGATACGCCTAAAAATTACCTACTTTTTCATATATATTTTATGCACAATTTTAATGATTGATATTACACTTTAATAGAAGATATTTTTCTTTTTTTTGTTACAGGTAGAAGCAATGGACTTTTGGAGAAAATGAAACAAAAATGGTGCAGTTTAGAGTAAAAAACGAGCAAGCAAAAAGTTCTGATGTGGCAAATTTTGATGTCTTTTCACGCTTAATCTACTTTACATTTCTCACATGTTTTTGAATGAAATTAAACTTTAAAGACAGATTATTTTTATGCTTACTTTGTGGGTATATTTGTTAAAAGCAAAACACAACTGAAATAGGGTAAAACAGAGCTAAAACGGGGCCAAAAGGAGCAAAAAGAGTGGAGTTGTTGCAGGGTGGTACCAGATGTGCCAAACCGGCGCCTGAAGCGCCATTTGACTGAGAGCTAGTGCCAGATGCACCAAATTTGGCGCCATATGTACAAGAGAAAAAATTTTACGGATTAAGGCAATTTAGGATGAATTTTATGTGAATTTCGAAAGGAATGCTTGTTCTAAACACCCCTTGGAGTGATTCAATATATCTAGATATTTTGGAAGGTTCTTTTATGAAGGGATATGTCTCTTAGATTAATGGACATGTCTTTTGAATTCAAAAGGGTTGTATTTTTGATATAATTTAGGAGGGAATTTTGAATTATTTTTAGAGGGAGGCAGCCTCTAATAAAAGAACAGGACTTCTAGGGCAAAAGTGTGTGTGTGGGATGTAAGGGGGGCAGTAAGGTGAGTATAGAGAGAGAGACAAAGTTAAGGGCTTGGAATTTTCTTCAAGGAATGTAGGAGGAGAGAGATGGTGAGAGATTTCTTATTCATTACATTTCTAAGAGATAATTAAGAGTGTTTGTAAGGAGAGAACGACTTAAAGAGAACTTCTGGGGATTTATTTAGAAAGGATTATGCGATAAGTTGTGTCTTTTATTTCTTTTGTTCTGTAAACTTATTTTTATATATGAAATCTGTGTTTCACCGTATCCTTCTCATGAATTCTGAGTAGTCTTCTTTATCCTTCCTCTACTTTGAGATATAGTTTTGTGAAGAATTGATTTTGTTTTATATGATTTTAAATGTCAATAATTTGTGATGATTTAAACTCAATCTTCATTTACTTTTCGATCTGGCCAATTAAAATATTAAATTGTGTTGAGAAACATATGTTCCAAAAGAGCTATGATTTCTACAACATGGGGAGAATCACATTTAATTTCATGGGAGAGTATGTCATTCATGGAGTTGAGAATAAACAAATAAAGAAATATACTTTGATGGATGCAGAACTGGAGATTTTAAGGTGACAATTTAAACTCCCTAATTTGGACCAGTTGATTGGAAACTGATGCGAGATTATTATCCCTCAAGTGAGGGGGTTGTGGGAGCTCTAGAGTGGAAGCCGATATCCTCCCAGCCTAACCATGAAATTAGAGACCATAATTTGGATTAGTCAATGTTCTTTATGCACTCTGAAGAGGGTAAGGAATAGTATTGCTCCTATTTGGCACAAAAAAAATTATATATATATTTTTTCAAGTGATTTTACTTTCTTCACATTTCATATACTCATTGTAAAGGGGAAGGATGCTTTCCTAAATTTGAACTTTCCGTCACAAACTTTGTTTAGTTTTCGTAAGTTTACTTTTGAAATTATAGCAATTAGTTTACTTAACTTTGTCTTTTAGTTGCATTTTAAAAAACATTCACTCTATTACTTAATGTTCAAATTTTGTAATTTAATTTTTTATATTTTAAAATTATAGTTTACATTATAATCTTAAGAATTTACTTATAGGCATTTCCAACTTACCTGTGGGAATGATATCTAGGACTCAAAAAGAGCCTTTATAACTTGAGCGATACATATACTTTTTTATCTTTAAGGGATTTGGGAGTTTAATGATTTTTAAAAGATAAAACTATTTTAACCAAATTTATTTTTGTTGGGGTTAATTTTCATATTTGCTAATGTATCTATCATGTGTATTTTGTAATATTGAAAAATATTTGCAAAATTAGCACACTAAATCCAGCCTCATCAGTATGTCAGCCGTACAATGCAAGTGCACGTGTAAATTAGTAATGTGGATCAAGAGTAATGTGTATCAAACACATAAACTAAGTGTAATATTTGCTTTAATAGAAGATCTCTCGTGTACTAATTAAGTTAACTTAGCTTGAGAATAAGTGAAAAAGGGTTTTAAAACCTATGGTACTGGCAAAAAAGAATGCATAGCAATGAAAGCAAGCAGAAAATATGAGAGAAAATGTTGTTAGTTTCTTCAAGAAAGATAAGGCCTATGCCTTCATTAATCACTAATCATGTAAATTGTGGGTTCCCTAAATTTTTTTTTCTTGCTCGATTATTGTCAAATAAGGACAAGGTACTCCTTCTACCTATGTTTAGGTCAAAAGAAGTGTGGAATCCATGATATTGATGCTTCCTCAATATCTATGGCATTCTTCTTGACTTTTCTGATCCCCTGGACTGATTGCAGAATTGCATTAGAATATGCCCATCCTCTCATTTTTCTGTGATTAAACTTTCGTTCCACTATGCAACCGCTAGGGGTCAAAGATTGACATGCCTAAAAATTTATTATATATATATATATATATATATATATATATATATATATATATATATATATATGTGTATAAGAGAGAGNATATCATGATTTTAAATTTGGAGGACATTTTGGAAATGATAGAATTGTTCATAAAATTTTACAAACTGGATTTTACTATATATATATATTATGTAAGGAGCATAGCTCCAATTCATTAAAGAAACCAAAACAAAAATACGAAGGGGAAGAAAAGAAAAAAAAGGTGACAAGAGAGGGCCTTTATGAAGGAAGGCAACCTCTCAAACCCACTACAGATGTTATCTTATATAAGGGAGAGGCAACAGATCACTGGATAAGATAAAGTTTAGTTGGGGGGGGGAATCCTTCTACCCTCTAAAGATTCTTCTGTATAGAGACCCCTTCTAGCCAGCCAATTGGATGGTCTATTTCCTTCTCTGTGAATATGGGAGAACTTGATAGAGCAAATTTTAAGCAATTGATGAATACCAGAGATCCAGCTGATTAAGTTCCATGGGGTATCTGAAGACCCGTGGATAATGTTAATAAGTTTCAAGGAGTCAGATTCTACCAATAACTGATCTAACAAGCAAAGATCTGGCTAAGGTGATGGCCCAAAATACAGCTTGACATTCTGCTTCAAGTGAGTCAAAACCATTAACAGGAGAATGAAAATATAAGATACATTTCCCTTCATGGTTTCTGAATACCCCACCAATGCCAACAGACTGAGATTTGTGGCTGCCATCAATGTTAATTTTGGTCCAGCCAAACTTTGGGAGGGTTCAGCAAATTGTCACAAATTTGGAAATATGTGGCTTGAGAAAAGGACCAATCTCCAAAACAGCCTCAAACTTTTTAAATTTAATTAGTTTTTAAATAAAGCAATACAATTGAGACTCACCCTCATAGGATCAAGATGGGAGTTGTCATGCTTTGCCTGGTTTCTTGCCATCCACACAAACCATGCCACAATATTGGGGATGTCCAAGAGTTTAGATCCCCTCCAATTAGACCAGCTAGTATAGATAACCTTCCATGTGAGATTCATTGTTGGGATCCTAAGTTTACCAATCACAAAGGACCAAACATCCTGTACCCAATTGCAATCAAAGAAGAGATGGGTAATAGTTTCCTCTTGAGACAGGCAGAAAGTGCATCTGGAGGGACCCCTCAGCCCCTTCAATTTCAAAATATCATCAGTGGGAATCAGTTTTAAGAAGAGTCTCCATATGAAAAAGGACATAGATGGGGTAAGGAATTTATTCCAGATGGTATGACCCCAGAGTACCAGTTGGGGGGGCTGAGAGGGGATTGGGTTCTTTCTTATAACAATTCTGTCTTTAACCCCAGGTTTAACAAACTGCTTCTGAATATTGGATAGTTGAGAAGGGCTGCAGAAAGGAAGGATTGGAGAAAGGTTTCACTTGCCATGAGCCCAGGTGTCTTTCACAAGCACAAGGGAAGCTGGAGCAATCCGATCCTAAAGAAGGCAGCCATCTAAGGACTAATTATCCCACCAGATGTTAACCAATCCCTCACCTATTTCACAGGCAAACAATTGTTCAGCACCCTACCTAGCTTTTAACATCCTTTTCCAAATAGGGGAATCCCCTAAACCCACAGAGAGTTGGGTGGGGTGTTGATACCTACAATATTTACACCACAGGAATTCAGCCCATAGGGAGGACTGAGATTTGAATCTGAGCCAGAGTTTGCAGAAATTAGTGTGCATAATTTTGGAGAAAGATTTGAAGCTTAACCCACCCTCCTCAACAGGTTTACACACCTTAGCCCAAGAGGTCCAGTGTTTTTGCTTCCTATGGCCACCCATAGGAATCTATTAATAATCCCTTCTAACAGTCTCTGAGAAGACTTTTTCAGAATGTTCATTTGCAGTAAATAGGATGGAATAGTAGATAGAACACTTTTAAGGAGTGTGATCCTACCCCCATTGGATAAAAAGGAATTCTTTCATGCTTGCAATTTACTTTGGACATTGTCAATTGTATGATCAAATTGAATGTTTTTACTTCTTCATTTGATAAGAAAAGCCCCCAGATATTTCATAGGAAGGTAACTATTTTTGAAACCAGAGAAATCAGTAACCCAGGACTTTAACTCAATATTGCACTGCTTACTGAAAATGGAGATGCACTTCTGTTTATTAAATTTCATTCCAGAAACATCCTGAAAGGTCTCCAGATTCTACATTAATAGTTTGACAACAACTTTGGAAGCTTTTGTAAAGATTATGATGTCATCAGCAAAGGCCAGATGATT
>JXCR01100018.1:41564-96027 GCA_002079205.1 Phalaenopsis hybrid cultivar
TATATATATATATATATATATATATATATATATATATATATATATATATATATATATATATATATATATATATATATATATATATCTGTGTGTGTGTATATATATATTGAAAGCAGACTGATTCCTGCAAATGAGTATATATATTTATATGTGTGTGTGTGTATATATATATTAAAAGCAGACTGATTCCTGCAAATGAGTATATATATATATATATATATATATATATATATATATGTGTGTGTGTGTGTGTGTGTCTGTGTATATATATATATATATATATATGTGTGTGTGTGTGTGTGTGTGTGTGTGTGTATATATATATATATATATATATATATATATAAGGGTTTGTGTTCTAATGGCTTCTTCTTGGAGGTGATGTTCGAGGTGGTGGCTGAGTGTGCTGAGTGACTTTGGTCACCTTACTTGCTGTCTGAAGAAGGAAGGTAGGTTGATTTCTCTCTTTACTTTTGTTCTGGGGTTGCTAGTTTCAAGCCAAGAAGTTATTGTTCCATTGGTCTTGAGAGTGGTGAGCTGATTCCTTTTTGCTTAGAGTTTGTTCCCCTCTTGAATTCTCTGGTTTTTTGGTTTAGGGGTAGTCTAAATGGAGTTTAGCCCTATTAGTGTGGATGTTAATGCCCAATGGACCCAAGCCACTTATGTTGGGGTTGTGGGAAGAGGATAAGATTTACCAAAGAATTTTGAACATTTAATTTTACCTCAAGCTTTATATGATACTGTTGTAGGCAAGGGGTCTTGCCCTTATGTGTCTCCTATTGGTGTCAAGGAAGGTGAACCTGTTGTTCTGTTTACTCCAGCGGAGAGTTAATCATTAAATGAGTCCATTAAGTTTCCTTTAATAGGTAAATTTTAGTTTGGCCACCCAAAGATGGATTTTGTTAGAAAATTTTTTGATGACCTTCAGCTCATTGGTGCATGGCAACTTGGGTTGATGGATGGAAGACATCTTTTAATCAAATTGTCTAATCAGGAGGATTATGCCGGAGTTTTTGTAATGCAAACACCTTTGATAGCTGGAACCCCAATGAAACTATTAAAATGGATACCTAGTTTTGAGCCAAGTAAAGAGCCTCTCATTGTCCAAATATGGTTTAAACTTCCTATTCTCCAAATAAAATATTATCACCAAAATGTTTTGCTCAACATTGGTGGGACACTTGGCTGTCCTCTGAAAGTGGATGCTCCAACTTATAATTTTGAAAGGTCAGCTGGGGGAAAGAGACATAACATTACCAGATGTGAAGGGAGTTTGGATTGGAACTCAAGAGAAAGGATTTTGGCAAAATATTGTGATGGAACAAAGACCACTATTCTGCCCTCATTGCAGAATGTTTGGGCATAACTTGAAAAAATGTTATAGGCTTCATCCACCTTCCAAAAAAGCTGCTACCCCTCCAAAGGTTACTCAGGGAGGGTCTAAACCCTCTATGGATAATGAGCAAAGAGGATCTACATAAGAAACAAAAGATACAAGTAATATTTTTACTAGAGGCAATGAAAGGGAGGTCCTTCCAGGGATCTTGGAGGAGGCATCTGATCAAGGGAACAATTCTATAAATAATGTCACTGATAATCATTTGGAGGGGGACAATCATGGGGGACTGAGTATGCTGAGAAGAGTCAGTTAGATATCAATCTTCACAAAGTTGATAATTCCACAATCAATTTAATAACTGATGTTTTAACTGAAGATTGGCAAGTCCAAAGAAGCAGTAAGAAGAAGAAAGGGAAGATTGAACAAATGCAAATGCAGGAAGTTCACCCTCTAGATGGCCCTCCTATCAACCAAAATATAGATTTATACCCCAGAACTAGAGGGAAAGGAAAAATCCTTTCACAATGATTAATTTCTTGTGTTGGAACATTAGGGGTGCTGCTCACCCCACTTCTCTCAAAAGACTAATGAATCTAGTGAGATCTCATAAAATTTGGTGTTTTGTTAATTTGGAACCAATGATTGTTGAACATTCAACAAACATTCTTACGAAATTTTCTAAATTTTCTCATTTTTCTAATTCTAATAACAAAATTTGGCTTTTTGCTAGAGCTGAATTAAATTTGACAGTTCTGCTGAATAATCCCCAATGTATGCATATTCAGTTTATTGTTGGTGCTCAGGTGGGCTTTGCTACTTTCATCTATGCCAGTTGTATTTTGAGGCATCAGAATAGTCTTTGGATGGATCTTTTGAACATCAGTCACTCTATCAACTCCTTTTGAATTGTGGGGGGATACTTTAATTGTGTTACCACTCTTGCTGAAAGAAGAGGTGGCAGGCCTCCTTTACAATAAATAATGAATAGATTCAATGAATTCCTCATGGATGCTCATTTATTTGATTTGTGATTTCAAGGACCTAAATTCACATGGAGAAGGGGTTCTTTGTGGGAAAGACTTGATAGAATGTTGGGGAATTTAAATTGGCTTCAAACATTTCCATATACTATCATTACTCAGCTTGCCATAGCAGGGTCTGACCATAGACCCTTAGTTCCATTAAGAATACTACCAAGTTAGGAGGATCTCCCTTTAGATTTCAAAATATGTGGAATCTCCACCCTAAATTCCTTAATGAAGTTGCAAAAGCTTGGCATTTCAGTGAGGATAAAGGTACTTGGGAGAATCTGTGGCATCTACAAAAGAAAGTGGTGAATCATCTAAAGAGGTGGAACTGGAATACTTCTGGAAATATTAATGAGAATTTAAGAGTTGCTCAAGAGAAGGTTCTCAGGAAGGAAGAGGAGTTTCAGAAAGGCTTAAAGTCTGAAAGGGATCTATATACAACAAATGAAGAACTCCTTACACAAATTACTTATATTGAAACATTTTTCAAGAAAAAGGCAGATATTACTAAATTCATTGATGGAGAAAGTAATTCATGCTTCTACCATGCTTGCATTAAGTTCATGAGTAAATGTAATATGATTCTTGTAATCAAAGATTATGAACAAAGAGTTTAACTGGGGCTGAGGAAATTGCTCAAAATGCTGTCTATTGCTTTCAGCACTTAATTAATTTCCATCCTTTTACCAGATCTACTATTGATGCCACTATTTTTGTTGATTGTCAAGAGTGTGTTAACAAGTTGCAACATGCTCAGATCTTTTCTGAGCTTGAAATTAAAGCTGCTCTTGACTCCATTGATGGGCACAAGACAGCTGGACATGATGGCTTCACTGCCAATTTTTATAAGGTCTCCCCGGTTGTTATTAAGGAGGAATTCATTTAAGTCGTTCAGAATTTTTTTAGAGGTATTGATCCACCAAGATATTTTACTTCCTCAACCATTACTTTGATTCCAAAAAATCAAATCAGAAAGGATTGGGGGATTTCAGGCCCATTAGCTTGACCAATGTTATATCTAAAGTAATCAGCAAGGTTTTTATCTCCAGACTTCAACCCCACCTTCAACAGATTATTAGTTCTAATCAAGCAGTTTTTGTTAAAGGGAGAACCATATCTGATAAAATTTTACTAGCACAATAACTGCTGTTAGATTTGGACAGGAAGTGTAAGGAAGGTAATGCTATCTACAAATTGGATATCAAGAATGCTTATGACATAATTAATTGGGCTTTCATCTTGGAAACTCTTGTTGTAAGGGGTTTTCTTGAGGATTTCATTTTGCTGATTAAAAGATGGCTTCAATGTAATAATCATTATGTACTTGTTAATGGCAATTGCCATGGCTTCTTCTCAGCTTATAGGAGGATCAAGCAAGGGGATCCCTTATCCCCCACAATTTTCATTCTGGCCATGGACTACTTATCTAGACTATTAAATCAGATGCTCTCAACCTCCCCTCATTTGGCTTATCAGCACAAATCCAATGTGTGCATCAGCCATCTATCCTATGAATATGATGTGATAATATTTTATAATGCCACTAAGATTTCTACAAAAACTCTGTATAAGGGTCTTAAACACTTCCAACATACTTCATGTATAGAGTTAAGCAAATAAAAATTCCAAAATTTTGTTGGCTCTAACATTTCTCCACAGATAAAAACTCAGATATCCAATTATACTGGATTTAGCTTGTCCTCTTTACCTATTAAATATCTTACGGTTCAACTGATTAAGGGCAAAACAAAGAAAATTCAGTTTAATGATGTTATTGATCAAATTAAAGCCCAGCTTCAATGTTGGACTAATTCCTTCCTTTCTAATGAAGGGAGGATCACACTTCTCAAGAGCCTTCTCACTGTCATTCCTTCATATGCTCTTCAAATGTTTACTATGAAGAAAGGCACTCAAAAATTGTTGGGGAGAATTTTTAATAAATTATTATGGGCTGGTCAGAAGAAGCAAGTTCACTGGCTTCCTTAGCAGAAATTATGCAAACCTCACTTTGCTGGAGGTTTGGGATTTAAAGATTTTCAACACCTTAGCTTCATTAATTTATGTAAGTTATGGCCTAAATTCAGAGCTCAAAATAATCTATAGGCACATTTCACGATGGGGATGTATTGTAGATCTATACACCCTAATCTTGTTAACCAAATTTTGGGAGACTCTAAGATTTGGGGCAAGCTTCTGGAAGTCAGACAACAGGCTGAGGAGATACTCATTTGGGAGTTGGGAAAAGGTCAAATCAAATTCTAGTTATACAGGTAGACTTGGAATGGAGATAATGTACCGTGCTCTAACTCTAACACAAATTTCAAAGATTTGGTTAAGGATTATTGGTCAGATGAGCAATGGAACTCTAGACTGCTGCATACCATTCTGAATAATGATCAACTACAGCTGGTAAGGAAAACCCCTTTCTATCCTGGTCAAAGAGATAGGATCATCCCCAAAAAGCTCCCTCACAAAAAATTTCATCATCTATCTAAAAAAAATTGTTTCACTGGCCAACTGTTTAGTGGGGAACTAAAATCTGCGGTCAGTGGTTGAGTACTTCAATGTCATTTTTTCTACTGGAGGCTTTGACAATCCTTTCTCCCAATAGATGATATCCTTAAAATGAAAGGTCTTAGAGGTCCTTCTTACTGTTATCTTTGACATGAGGAGGAGGAGACACTTGATAATCTTTTCTTCAAATGCAATTTTTCTCAACAAGTTCGGATTGATCTATTGGCACATTTAAAAATTGATACCCTCACCCTGTGTTGGAATAAATTTTCATCATGTTGGAGAGATTGACAGGAAATTAATTTGCTAGTAATCCTCTGTGTGGTGGCTTGGTTTATCTGGATGTGTTGAAATCAAGCTAAATTTGAGGATACTTTACCTCGGCCTAAATCAGTTATCACTAATTGCACATCTTACATACATAAAATCACTCAACATCACAAGTTCCCTAATCTCTTCAGAAATTGGGCACCTCAAAGAAAAAATCAGTAAAATTTCAAGTTTTCTTTGATATTGTGGTCTCCTCCTCTTGTTGGATGGATAAAGATTAACACTAATGGTAGCTTTTCTAAGGGATCTGCTGGGATTGGGGGGTGTTTAGAAACTCCCAAGGGTTGTGTGTTCTTTTATTTTCCTCACCAACTTGGGCACTTGATGCTTTGGAGGCCGAGATGATTGTAATCTTTTGGGCCATTTTGCTTGAATTTCATTGTAAAATTAGGCCATTAATTGTGGAATCTGGCTCTATCACTGACATCGGAATATTGTAGAATGAGGTGGAACCCCCATGGCATATAGGAAGGTGGATCAACAAACTGAAGAATGCATTAAGCAGTTGGAGTGAGAAATTTCAGAATATTAATAGAGAAGGCAATGCACCTGCTCACTTTTTGGCTATCACTAGCAGAAATTCTGAAAAAGTCATAGTTGATACTACACCTCCTCCTTCATTATCGTTTCATTTTCATGGGGACAAGTTGAATCTACCTAATTTTTCTATTTTTATAATTGTGCATATATATAAATACTGGACAGAGATATATTTATATATATAGATACCCTTTCATTTTTACTCTTCTGAATTTTGTAAACAGTTTTGGATTTAATAGAATGCTACTCCTTAAGTACATCTATGTAGATTTACTTTAAAAAAAAGGAATATATATAATGTATATATATTATGCTCTTTTTTTATGATATTGCATTTTAATGGAAGGTATTTTGCATGTTTTGGTTGCATTTACAAGAGATTGAATTTATAGAAAAAGGAGCAAAATCAAAGCAAAACATGGTCAATTGAAGCAAGGTAGCACAAAATAAACTGGAGCATAGGCGCCAATCTGTGGAGCTTACTCTCCAGACCCATATGTGAAAATAGAGAGCCCAACATCATGGTGCTAGACAGTTATATGAGGCTTCTAGAAGGCTAGCGCCTATGCACCACAGTTCGGTGCCTAGGTGCTAGAATTGGTTTTGATGACTATGCATTAAATTTGAGTGAATTTTAAAGAGGCATCTGAAGTGATTCTTAGAAATTTCATGGGTTGTGATATAAGAAGTCAAGAGAGGCCAAAAGGAGGGGAGGAGAGTGTGCGTCGTGTGTTGTTTTTGTGCATGTGCGGAGAGTCATTTAAAGCTTTTAATGTGCGCATGTGTGTGTCTCTTGGAATGAAATAGTAAACAGTTTTGTGAAATCATCAAAGGAACTTTAGAGGATTTGCTTGAAGAGAAGTTTAAGTTAAGTACTTTGTATTTTTGTTTGATTATTTTTTGTGTGAACCTAAATTTTAATATAAATAATGTTTTCTTGTGTTTTCCACAAGAGATTTGAGTAGTTTTCCTTATCTTTCTCTTTGCAATAAGATTTAATCTGATGTAGGATTAGAATTGTTTAGGATTTATCCTATTCCTATTTTCATTCATTTTTTTTTCTTTTTTAATTTAGAAGGAGTCACCAGCTTGTCAATCATCGTTTCTCTCCTCTTTGAATAAATATCTCTCCTGAATCATATCAGTGATTTCAAAGAGGAGAGAAACTAAATATGAAAAGACAGACAACAATGACGATAAACAAGAAAAAAGAAAAACATGGAGAGGCTACGAGCAAAAAACCTCTCAAGGATAGGTCAAGCATGTCCGCCCAAACAAGATCGGGTGAAATCACCTTGAACCAATTTTCATGAAAGAAAAATCTACTTAGAGTCACCATAACCTGAGAGTCAGGTGTATGTACCTGTTATGGGGTTAAAAGCACTCCTAGAGGAATGTATTCCTACTAGTTAATTACATCTTTGAGGATACCAAAGAATACTTTCGATAAAAGGTATTTTTATTTAGATTATCATGAACCTGAGGCAATAGGTCATCAAAAGAAGGTTATTATGTATGGGAACGCCACAATGCTTCAAAGCTCTCGCTAAGCCATCAGGCAGAGAGCGCGTCTCTCACATCCCAAATGGGTGGAGGCTGATCGAGATACAATTCCCATGAAATAAACTAAGTCATCTTGATGGGGATATCCCAACACGCTAAAGAATGTCCGAGCCATAAAGCCAGAGTACAAATCATCTTATCCCAAGTGGGCGACAGCTCATCAAAATCAAACCATAAAGATGATATCAACAAAGTCAAAGGAGCCATAAAGAGGATATCAACAAAGTCAAAGGAGTGATAGGGCTAAAAGGGGCTCAACAATAAGAAGGTAGAACGATAGGGCTAAAAGGGGCTCAACAATAAGAAGGTAGACCAAAGCAATCCATAAAGATGATATCAACAAATTCAAAGTAGTGATAGGGCTCAAAGGGGCTCAACAATACGAAGGTAGACTAATCCTATAAGGTAGAGGTAACTAGGTCGGAGTACCATGGACCTGTCATCCATAACTACTAAGACCCTAAGTCTACCTGGTCATTAAGGTAGTTGACTCAATACATTCTGAGATCCTCGATCAGCAATATGTGAATTGTGTCTTCCATGAGGACCTCGGTATCTTCTAGGTCAAAGGAAGGAAACTCTATCCTATGGCTACAAACTGAAGCTCCAAGAGGTGGTACTTATAACGGTTGTTGTAGCGAGGATGCCTCAGAAAAGAAGAGAAAAGGAGGTTCAGCTACAAAGTTAGAAATGCTCCAAATAAAAGGACATCACCTCACCTATGTCGTAAGCCTTCTAACACCCTATTGCACTAGACAACCACCTATATAAAATGACATGTTGGGTCAGTTAAGTTGGACAAGCATGGGGACTTTTCCTCGAGATATGCACATATGAATGCAATTATCTATAGTGGTCCTTAAGTATTATGAAGACCATATTATATGTCTTGGGTGACAACCATCCAATGCAGCCCATTTAGAATCCAACACGAAAGCCATGCAGAAAAGTAAAAGTGCAATTTTTAAAATCTTGAATATTTTAATCATACAAATTCATTTATCTTTAATATTTTATTAGAATTTTTATGTATAAAAACTTTAGAATTTTTAATCCTAAGGCACCAATATTGCAACGAGATTCGCAGCTGCATAGAAAGAAAGAAGGAAAACAAGTGCATACGTGCATACATGCAGTTATGTAACTGAAATTAAGAAAATAAGTCAAATAAAATAATAAATAAACAAATGTCGCTGGGATGGAAACATATCTCAAAATAGAAAAGATCAGTCTGATCCGCTTATACATGCCCGATCTTAATTCTATACATCAATATAAAAATGCAGCATCAAGATACGGGGCACGAGCATCTGCTTCAGGTCCTCTACGCATGGTTCCCACACCAAACGCCTCGGAACCCATGACCGTATCTTATTTCTTCTATAGTACTCGCCTGCATGAAAAAAAATGTTAGTGGGAAATCCCACATGCAATGCATATAACAAGCCGTCCTTAGAAGTTGGGGAGCTGAATAGAACCTGCAAGAAAAAGGGTCAGAAATCATCACAAGCTCCACCATAGTGGTAATTATGTGTGTGTTCATATAAATAGGCATGGCTTCTTACAAAAGAATGTGCTGATACACTACCATACATATGCAGCATGCAGTCATAAAAAAGCACAAAGTAAGAAAGATGCATTGCATCGGAAATAAATCCAGCAAAGAAAAATAGCTAAGCATAAAAAAGACTACCTAGCACCGTAGATCCTAGCCTAGTACACCATCTAATGAAAAGTGTCCTAACCTAGAACTTAAGTGCACGAGGTAGTCTCCGCCTACCAATGAACTTGATGGGGTTGCCACACCGGACCTACCCTCAGAATCTAAGGGATCTAAGACACGTCACAAAGAGGGGTGGCATTTAAAAGAGGTGGCTTCACATATAGCCTAATTTATATAATTTTAAACGTAGGGCTGATAATACTAAAAAAAATAAAATATACATTCTATGCTTTTAAAATAGCAGACCTATAGTGCAGGTCCATGACACAAATGACGCATGTTAGAAACCTTGGATCCTTAGCACAATCATACTTGTGTCAATCCTGATGACTTAACTTGGATTGCTCCTCAAGGTCAACCCAGCAAGCAATGCTCTTGAAGGCCTTACGACGTAAACGGAGTCACTTTTCCAAGGAGTAGGGCATAGAATGGTAAAACAAACAGTCATGCAAGAAGAACACTATCTGACACCTCAACCAAAGTATGGGGCAATAACAACAAGAACCAAAAAGGAAGAACATACATCGCGCAAATGAATGCGAGGAAGCTACATACAATATGCCACACACAAACAATATGTACTAGTAAAACTGACTACATATAAAGAGGAATTATGCCTGGCAGACTACCCCAGAGACAAGCAAGTAGTAGACATTGGCTACAAGTGAGTTTGCATCGTGTAAAGGATGCCTATAAAGATTATTCACACCCTACCCGAGAGGCACTCATGTTACACAGTAGTATTAGGCAACACACACAAACAATATTTTACAACAACTGTTGTTCTAGCTGCCCCTATGTTAGAAAGACCTTTAATCCTTTACACAGTAGTATTAGGCAACACTCTTGGAGCAATACTAGGTCAAATTAATGATGAGGGTCAAGAAAATCCAATATATTTTTTAAGCATGTGTTTGGTCCCAACTCTAATAAAATATCCTACAATTGAGAAGCATTTCTTAGCTTTAATCTTCACAGTTCAAAAATTAAGACATTATATGTTATCTCATAAGATAACTCTTATCTCAAGAGTTAATCCTTTACAATATCTGATGACTCAACCAATACTTTCTGGAAGATTAGCAAGATGGATAATGATATTGCTCCAGTTCGAAATAACATTTGTACTGCTTAGCGCTGTTAAAGGAGAAATTTTGGAAAACATCTTAGTAGCACACCCTATACCAATGAAATCTTCTTTTAATGATGATTAACCCGATGAGTTTTGGAAATTAAAATTTATGATACGCAATGATGGAAGTTATATTTTGACAGACAAATAATTATACCTGGCAAAGCAGGAGTAGGATTAATTTTCATCACTCCAGATACAGCCGTGATGTCATTTTCATATCACTTGACTGAACCATGCACAAGTAATGAAGCTGAATATGAGGCACTCATAACTAGCTTAGAATTAATAATATTAATGGAAATAAAAAATATCAACATCTATGTAGATTCTCAACTCATCATCAATCAGATCTCAGGAAGGTACAGAAAGCTACGACTTGAACAATATTTTTATTATACTCTAACGTTACTTCAATAAATACCAAATATAACATTCTCCTTAGTTCCAAGACGAGATAAATCTTTAGCAGATGCGTTAGCAAAACTTGCAAAAGAGTTTTCTTGTCTAGAAGATGATGACATTGCAATTTCTATCACAGAACGACAGGTTCTCTTTCACATTGACGTTGACAATCTTCATAATGTTGGTGAAGATAGAACAATAATGGTTATTAATAGATTAGCAACAACCAATTATTCAATATTTGTAAACTGGAAGATTATCTGAAAGCAATTCCATTGCATCACAATTAAACAAAGAGCATTGTCTTATGCCTTAGTAAATGTTTTTTTCTATTGACGATCCTTCAATTAGATGTGGTTAAAATGTTTAAACCAGTCTGAAGCTCAATAGATTATTAAAGAGGTTCATCCAAGCATGGGTGATGCACACAAATCTAAACCAAAAATGAAGATGAAAATAAAGAGAATGGGATACTATTGGTTGACAATGATGTCTGGTTGTCTTGAAATTCCATCTAAGTGCATGGAGTGGTCCTACATCAACCACCAAATGTATGACAACTGACAATTGCATCCTGGTCGTTTGAATGTTGGGGCACAAATATAGTGTGCCACATAGACCCTCCATCTCAAAATCATAGATTCATCCTAGCTGCTACAATTTACTTCTGTAAAGGGCATAAGCAATACCACTTAAAGAAGTCAAAGCAGAACAGGTTCTTAACTTCTTCAAAACACACATTGTCTACAGATTCAGAGTTCCCGAAGAGTCATCTTAGACAATAGAATGCCTTTTAAGAATACAAAAATGAACAATTTCGTTAAAAGACATGGGATAGATTGGAAATATTCAACAGTTTACTACCCTAAAGCCAATGGTTTGGCCAAAGCTTTCAACAAAATATTGGTTCAAATTTTGAAAAAGACATTGATTAACAGTCTGAGAAAATGGCACGAATGATTGATAGAAGCTCTATGGGCATATCGTAATACACACCGAACACAAACATAATCAACACCATTTGCTTTAGTGTACGGTTCTGAGGTTGTACTACCACTTTAAGTGCAGCTTACTTCTCTCAGGGTTGCTGTAGCAAAAAAAATGACAGAAGAAGGAAATGAAAAATTATGACTTGAAGAACTTGAAAGTGTAGAAGGTAAGCGTCTACAAGCTCAACAAAATCTTAAGTTATATCAAGCAAAAATGATACAGGCCCACGACAAATTGGTTCACCCTAGGACATTTGAAATCAGGGATTTGGTTTCAGTACTTTGACCTATCCTAGCTTACCAAAAATTATGAGGAGAATTGAAACTGATGTGGGAGGCACCATATGTTATTAAAAAGACATATTCAGGAGGAACCTATCAGTTGGTCGATTGTTTGGGAGAAAGAATTTTACCTCCAATCAATGGGCGACATTTGAAAAATATTATGCGGCATAAAAAAAATATTGACTTTTTTTGTAAACTGGGAAAATAATAACAAAACGAATCTGAATTTCTTTCAATATTACATTTTATAGATTTCATTCTTGTTCATTAAGCAGGCGTAGACTTCTTAAAAAAAATTGACTGAATCCTCAAGAAAAATTTCTTAATTTCACATTAATAAACTGAACTAAAATTAGGCCTGACATGTTTACATTAACCTGTTATTTGGACTGGAAAATGCCAAACAACAGGTTTTTGTTCACTTTTGAAGTGGTGTATGTTTCGCGTTGGACCATTGATGCATTGAAATAGGATCAAGAATTCATTTTCATTTTGATCTGACACAAGTTGAGTTACTTTATAATGGGACACTATTGTCTATTGTTAATAAAGAAGAAGTAGATGGGAAAATAACTGTACTGGAATTCAAAACCGGTTAATAAGGTATAACTAAAGAAAAAGTGAAACAAACAGGACAGAAACAAAAAATTGATGCTAGAAAATTGAAATTAGAGGTAGTTGCTGAAGCTCAAGGGGTCGTGGAAGCATTTGTTGATGAGATCAATAAGATAACATCAGGATTTACTCGAACTCAAAAATAAAACCGTAACAAATGACTCAAAAAGCTTAAAGATTAAGAACAACAAGACACAGAGCCTATGGATGAGGACAATGAAGAATTTCATTTTCCAACTGAATATACACCTGGAGAAGTATATCTTGTCCTAGGTGTTGAAAAATTGCATCCTAAAGAAGAAGAAGCAATAAAAAGGATGGTTTATGTGCCTTGTCCATATGTGTTAGTTCTTGACCTTACAACATCAAAAAAACCAACCGATAGATAATTTTTGAAGAAGAACTGAAGCGCATTCAAAATGTCAAACAACATTAATTTGAAAATTTTAAATACATCGATGGTCGTATAATCAACATACTTGAAGGTATTTAGTTAGTCACTAAAGTTTTTGATGAAGACAAACAGACGGAAATCATTGAGCATGTGATGAAAGCACGTGACCATGGATGAGTAGGATATTTGGAAAGGAGAGCATACTCTAAACCTAATAAATGAATACGTGGCAAATGATGAGTAACTATTAAATATGGATGTTCCTATAATTATGCTAAAGACAAAGATTGGAACCCTTAGGGAATCTCACAACATGAACAAGTAGAATTGATGACTACAAATTAATCCAAATCATTAAACAACTGTTAGCTTGGAATATAATGCCATCCAATTGTATTTCCGACAACTACATTATTAATATCTATGAAGAAGGAAACTGTATCCCACGGCATTTTGATTCATGATTTTTAAATACCTTTCTGTACATTATCATTTTTGAACATATGTGCCATCCTACTTGGAAAAGAAATATGGATCATAGGTCCAAGAAAATTTTGCGGTTCCAATAAGATTCCCCTCTCATGAGGATCAGTGTTAATCCTAAAAAGAAATGGAGTTGACGTATCCAAACATTTCATACCAAGAATGAGCAGACAATGAATCTCAATAACATTACATAGAATGCGTCCTAAAAAGCATTTTGTCAAATATCAACCCAAACCAGATCTCAAAGGACTACGACCTCTGAAACTACCACAACCCTCTGAATGTCTGAGCACCTATGTTATACTCGATGGACTTTGCTTCAAAAAGCATTTCATAGTGCAGGATATCCATGGATGGTCTAGTAGTATCCAAAATTACTTATTTAACAAAAACATGAATCTAATAACTTTTTACATGTTTTGATGACTTCTTACGATGTTTTGCTTGTGGTATATGATGACTATTGACATCTCTTGTATCACTATATGTTATCTTTTGAAGTGAAACAAAACTATAGTTTTGCTATAAAAGACAAAATCGCCAGTTGTTGATAGTTAAATATGACATAATTCAAAATAAATAAAATTCAAATTCTATGAATGTCGGTTGCCAGAATTGCGAAGGTGCTTTTTAATATATATATATATATATATATATATATATATATATATATATATATATATATATTAAATTTTAAGTGTGTGTGTTAAATGCAGGATAAAATGTAATCAGAACTTTAATACAGTGATTTTCACTTTATAGTAGAAGTTTGTGAAGCAAGGGAGGAGATCTATCTCAAAACCTATAAGTTAAAGTTAAGTCTTTTGTTGTTATTGAAGTTCATAATATAATTAATTAAATTAATTTTANGTCTTATAAAAAATAGTTAAAATAAACGAGCACAATGCTGTAAGTGATACATCTATCTTGAAGAATATACATATTACTTGCTAGTGAGGCTTAATTAAATAAACAAAGGATTTATGTCATCCATTTTAGTCTACAAACCTTTATGTTGACCGACAAGTTCCTCTATCTAATATGAAAAATTAGATAGGATTTATATTAAGTTGGATTCTAAAGTTTTCTATAAGGGCAACCCCTATAATTAATTACATCTTAAATGATCAAGGTCACCTACGACAACTCTTGACTTAGATCAGAAAGTATTATCTTTAAGAATTTCAAGGGGTAGGAATTTTTAAAGGTCAAACAAAGGATTGTCAAATAGGCAAGGCTCAAATTTGGAACAATTATTATGGAATCTAAAGGAAGAATAACTGGGGGATATCACGAACCTTGAGGAGAACCTCAGTGACTTCCCAAGCTATCCTATGGTCAAGCTTCAAATTCAAAGAGATATTATTAAATATTTTATCCTACCTTATTTTTAGGGCTTAATTTACATGACACAATCATACAAATAGCCTGAAAAATAATAGGGGTTATGTTGTAACGAACAACAACCTTGGAGCCTTAGGCGAGTTAGGTCTTAAATTGCACAATATGATTATGCGAAGGGCAAAAGATGAGGTGAGTGTTTATGTTGCACTAGGAAAACAACCTTAAATTCCTATGGCTTGTTATTTAACTTTTAAGGAATGATTGATGTTGCAGATCCACTTGACGTTGTAGAATGTTGCCCTCTATCTGCTTCACCTTACTCTGAGCTCTTTGTCAAAGTAGCAGTCCTGAGGCCTAAAGTTGAAAAGTTTTAACCTGGTGTATGTCTAGTGACAATTTTTGTTATTAAGAATAATAGGGGTTAAAGTTGATTAGAGCGTCACCGGTTATGATCACACAGTTCCTTGATTCCAGTACCACTTTTTTCTCTTGAATTTATTTAGTCTAAAGGATATGTTAAGCTCATTAAAACCGGGAAGATCTCGTTAGCAACCGTGGATTACCTCATCCAAGGGACTCTTGTAAATTCAAGAGGACATGTTACAAAATCGTTGTTTTGTTTTAAAAACATGTTTCATATTTATTTAGTTTTGGAAAAGGTTTTGCAAGTAAGATAAATAAATGCAGGTAAGAAAATACTATATAGTAAATAAAATAAAATGCATTCCATAAAACATAAAAGCATACCTATGCCCCTACTACTGTTGTATGGTCAGCGCCAAAAAACTTAACATATTTTAAGGAAATTTAATAAAATTACAGGAAAGTCGACAAGAGCATCTAGCATTAGAAGAAGTCAGAAAATAAGTCGTAAGAAAACACAAGTAAAAAGAAAAAAAAACTATAGTCACATATAGAAGACTAGAACTGAGTGTAAGGCATTTGTAATGGTGGGAGCTCAGAGCTGGAATGTGTGCTTCCCGACTTTAAGTAAGAGCTACCACCCGATAATCTACAGAGGGCAGTCTTAACCTCAATCCAAGTGATTAACCGTGGACTTTTCAAATTTTCATTTTTTCTAATTTAATTTTCATGCATATATAATTTTTTTTACCATGCAAAAGAGATTTTTGCTTAAAACATTTTTTAGAGTGGTGCAGTCCATAGGTTAATCAATTTAATTGAGCTAGGACTACTAACAACCTAAGAATATTGAGGGTGGTCATCTTCTTAAGAGTCATTGAATAGTATCATCGGTCCTTATCCTCTCCTTTTATTAAAGGTCCTTGAGGTAGGAGATATTACTCTAGAATCTTACATTGTATCACTTGTTTTAGCACACATTAGCAATATTGTCCATGCCCTAGCCACCTAGACCATAGAATTACACATACCTGATGATCCATATGTGGTAGAAAAGAAATTTTGTTTTTTTCTCACCAGGATTTAAATACCTTGAAGAAGACTCAAATCCTTGAGAGTTGGATCTTTTAATATATGATAAGTAGTGTAGGGTATTTCTCTTCATTAAGTGAATTAACGGGTGCCTAGGCATAACTTGGTGGGTCCTAACATTTTAATGGATGATTTTATTGCAAAAAGAATAATAAGTCCAGCTCTCCTTTTTATTATCCAAGAGATCATAAAAAGTGTTCAGGGCATAACCCTAAACAACTTTTAAAACCCTTTGAACTATTTTGAGTTCATTAGAACTTATTTTGTTGTTCAATTAATCATCCAAAGTTAGATTTAGTTTCAATGAATTAATACACCCTATGCTCAGTGAACATTAATATTTTAATCATCCCAAGAATGGGGGTAATCTGAATTTCACCTGATCTTTTACTTAGGAGTTATGTAAATAGAGGCCCCTGGAGCAAACTCAAGTCATTAAGAATCTTATACGCACCACTAAAGTTTGGATTGTAGTGTTTAAGGGTATTCAAGAATTAATCATGTTACTCTTTTCTAAATCTCGTTAAACAAGTTTAAGTATCAAGCCTAGCTCACTACTAAGCCATCAAGTCCAATCTCGGGGTAGGTTTGCAATAATCAAAATATTAAATGAAGTGAAATTCAATCCTCGTAAAAATCATGCTTATCATCTAATCTCCAACTAGGGGCTTCAAATAAGTGAATTATTATCTTCCTAGATTAAGCCCACTACCTTAGGATCATTCAATTTGAGTTAACCTCAGAGTCATAACAATTTATAAAATTACAATTTTACCCTTATCATGAAAATGTTACAAGTTGGTTTCTACCTCTTAACCCATTATATTTTAAACATCCAAAAGAGCCTATTATAATCAAATATACCCATTTACCAATTGATTTAACCTAAAATTTAATTAGGGTATCAAAATCTCAAAATTACCATTTTACCCATAGGGCTCTCCACTTCATAACTCATTAAATAAAACTCAAATGACTTTGAAAATATTTTATGGTACCCCACTCATGGGTCAATTAAAATATAAAAGGAAAAATTATGTTTTTTCTAATTTTTATTTAATTTATATGATTACTTTAGCTCAAAAATAGGATTTTGATCATTAATTTATTTAATTAATCAAAGTAAAGTTTTTGTTCATGAGAAATTTAATGGCGGTTCACCTAGGTTAGAGGACCACTTGGACAAAATTTCATGATTTTTCAAGTTATATCTTAGTTATTATAATCATTTATTGATTTTTCAGTTAATAATAAAAAAAATATAATTTAATTTCAAAAATTACATTTTATACTTTTGTTAAATCTCTCAAAGTCTAGGGAACTCAGAGAAACAAACTTTTTATTTTTACAAGTTTTACTTTATTTATTACAACTATTTTAATGAAACAATTAAGAATATACATTTTAGCATTTAAAAATAAATAACTAAATTAGAAAAATTAGGAAAATATTTTAAAGGGTCCGAAGTAATCAATGAATAATTAGGAACCATTTGATGTCTTTTCATATTTTTACAATTTTTAATTATTTTTAATTTAAAAAGTAACTCAAAAAAGGACTATTCATTTTGAGATTATTTATATTTTTCATTGGTTCCCATGATCACATGGAATTCAGAAAATCACATTTCATAATTATTCTAATTATAGTTTATTTATTATAATTATTTTAATGCAAAAATCCCTAGTTTGGACCCTTCAATTGAACCCATTTTGACCAATTTGATGCATTTTGACCAAAAGCCCTAAATTACCCTTAAAGGCCCAATTACCCCAATTCATCACAAATCTCCATCAATGTAATCCCAATTTCCCACCATTTCAATTCTAAACTCAAAGTCATCTTGGAAAAACTCAATTTAGAGCAAATCCCAACCTAATTGACCCTTTTTTGGAGCCTAATTTCAGCCAAATCCAAAATCGTGCCCTAATTTAGCCATGTCTCCAAATGTCACCAAATTGAAAGCCTAAATCCAAAACTTGACACCTAATTGAGTTTAAGAACTGTTCATAACACACTCTAGACCATTTTGAACTCTCAATTTGGGATTAGCCCAACTCTACCTTAAACTAAACCCAAGTCTAACCCAACATCCTCAGATTGACCAAATGTCCAAATTCCTACAAATTGAACCTCCAGATAAATTCAAAAGCACACCAAATCTCTTAAAAACTTTTTATGACAATCATCTACACCAAGTTGTTCAATCAATTGAGTCCAATGTCATGACTAGCTCAACCCAAACCCCACTTCAAGCCAATTTAACCCAAATTGAACCCATGCACCAAAATTGACTTAGCCATGCCAAATTGATCAAACTAAAGCTTCTACAGCCACCAAGTACACCCTAGTGACCAAGATACACTCAACTAGCACAACCTAGATGTGTTATGGACCAATGGTCATTTTATTTAAGGGATTTTACCCATATTTAGCCTAAACTTAAAATATCTTTGCCATCATTGCTTACTCTTGGGGGTTAATCATAGATAACCACCCCCTAACCTCCCTGAGCCAAGTGGTGAACAGACCCTAGTCGGCCACCACCTCAGTTACCAAAGGAAAATATGTTGAGAGTTTCATACCTATTTTACACTATTTTTGATGATATTGCACTTTAAGGAAAGGTATTTTTGTTATTTTATTGCAGGAATGATGAATTAAGGTCATTGGAGAAAAAAGAAGAAAAAAGGAGTGAATTTGGAGTGAAAATGACTAAAATGTGATGATTTGAACTAGGGCACTGATGGCAAGCCCAAAGGCGCCAACGAAGGACTTTTCCCAAGACTCCTGATTTAATTCATTTAGAAGGCCCACCGATGGCGCTCTCGAGGCAGCCAACAAGGCCCTCGGCAGTTATGTCCAAAAATGCATTGAAAGAGGATGAATTTTTGAGGGGTGCTTAGGTAACTCTTGGGAAAACTCATCCACAACTTTAAAAGAAGATTTTGGCCAAAATTTAAAAAGGCCCTCGATGTTAGAAAGGTCCTAGATGTTAGAAAGGTCCTGGATGTTAGAAAGGTTCGAATGTTAGAAAGGTCCTAGATGTTAGAGAGGTTCCATTAGTATATAGAGAATTTACTAGAGTGTCAAAATTGTGAGGAATTCTTTGAGAGCTTGTAAGAGTGGAGGGAAAGTGAGAGATTTCTTTCTCCTTGCCGCTTCAAAGAGGAATTCTGTGTGCTGTAAATAAATGAAGTGTAGATGCTAGCCCTCAGGCGAGGAGAACGTGGGAGCTCCGGAGTGAGAGTCGGTATCCTCCTAGCCTAGCCACAGATTCAGTAAATAAGCATAGGATTAGCCAATGCTCTTTATGCCTAGACCAAAGGGTAAGGAATAGGTATGCTCCTATTTGGCACAATACAATTAGAACTGATTCACTTTATCCATTCACTATAATTTTTTGACAAGGAGAATGATGCTTTCTTATATATTGAATATCACATTAAATACCTTATTAGTATAAATAGTTGTTTAAATGTTATTAAAATTACATATTTATTTCAAATGCCTATTAGTGACAGATAAGCAATTTGAATTCTATTGTTGCGATTAAGTATTGCTTTTCTAACATCTTAGTTCTTAGTTCTAATATTACTCCATGTGGGATCGATATCTAGGACTCCATTAGAGCCCTATATTACTTGAGTGATACATATATTTGCGTTGATAAGTGTGACTTTACAATTATTGAATATCGTATACATACATCTTTATCAAATTTATAACTGCTATTAAGTTTTTGGCACAGTTGCTGAGGAATTAAATCTTTTTGCAGTATAATTAAATACTTATATTTTTAAGCATATATAAAATCGCAGTCAAGTATTTGGCGCCGTTGTCGGGGAGTAAACAAGAATCATAATTGGAGTAACAGACAAATTAGGATTATTAAAAAATTTTTACTTGAATTGCAACTTATTTTCATATTTAGTTACTGTTTTACTGTGTACTGATTTCAAATTGTATGCGTAAATTTGGACCTGAAAATCTTCTACCCTACATTCAGAATTAGAACGCAATTTTATAAAAATTAGAAGATTGAGAAGAGAACCTAGAAATTCTGATACAATGGAAAACAACATGAATAATCAAGAATAGAAAATGAACATCAACCTAGACCTCTACGAGATTATGCAAATCCTACAACAGATGAAAGATTAGAAAATTAAGAAGAGAACCTAGAAATTTTGATACAATGGAAAACAACCTGAACAATCAAGGATAAAATGAACACCAACCTAGACCCCTACAAGATTATGCAAATCCTACAACATATGAAATTCACTTATCTATCCAAAATCATGATGTAGCTGCTAACTGTTAATTTGTGCTTAAACCTGCTATTATCCAAATGGTACAAAATAATCAATACAGAGGTACACCAAATGAAGATCTTCATTTACACCTCGGTAGTTTTTTAGAGTTGTGTGCTACCTATAGATATGACAGAGTTTCAAACAATGCTGTTAGACTTAGATTTTTTCCTTTTTCACTAAGGGATAAGGCTAAGATGTGGTTAAATTTGTTAGCACCAGGATCTATTAGAACTTAGGGAGAACTTTCACAGAAATTTTTATCCAAATATTTCCCTCCATCCAAAACTGTTAAACTTAGAAATGACATAACATCATTCTGTCATATTGATGGAGAGTCAATATATGAAGCTTGAAAGAGATTTAAAGATCTTCTTAGGAAATGCCCTCATTATTCGTTACTAGATTGGTTGATAATTGAAACTTTTTATAATGGATTAGTGGGATCACTTAGATCGATTATAGATGTTGCGTCTGGTGGTTCGTTAATGTCAAAACCTTTTGATGAAGCTTATTTGTTAATAAAAGAGATGACTACCAAAAATTTTCAATGACCCTCTGAAAGGGTAAATCCAAAAAGAGTAGCTAGTATCCATGATTCTGATGCAATATCTATGTTAGCTTCGTAGATTGCTGCAATATCAAAAAAAATAGATCATTATGGAATGAATTATTCTCCAACACCTCTTATGAAGGATGAGAATTTATCTGGGCAATTTGTGGATATTCAACCTTCATTTGAGACTTTAAATGCTATTAATAGACCAAAAAACCCTTATTCGAACTATTATAACCCAGGTTTTGAAGAATCATCCAAATTTCAATTGGAATAACAATTTTGCTACAAATCAACAATGGGCGAACAGCCTAGTGAACCCATTAAGAAGTTCATCCAACCAAGGGAATGTTAACTATAGACTTTCTTGTCCTCTAGGATTTAACAGTAACACTCAATCTAAGGAAAAAAAGTTGTCTATGGAAGAGCTGATATTAAACATGGGTCAACAATTACAGAATCAATGAAATCAATTACAAAATCAAGGAACCGCTATTAAGAATATTGAAAATCAATTATGGTATATCACTAACCAACCATTAAGAAGTTTTCCTACTATTGTGGAACTAAATCCTAAAGATCAAGGAAAAGAAAAAATCAAAGCTATACAATTACGAAGTGGAAAAGAATTAGAAATAAGAGTACAAAAAGAAACGGAAACTGAAAATGAGAAAGTGGATACTGATAAAGAAAAGGATCATGAGTACCCAGATTTAGAATATCCACTTACACCAATGAAAATTACTGTGAGAACCTCCACCGCCGTTTCCTCAAAGATTGAAGCAACATAAACAGAATAAACAATTTTCAAAATTTTTAGAAACGCCATTTTTCAAAGACTGAAGCAACATAAACAGAATAAAAAATTTTCAAAATTTTTAGAAATTCTTAAGAAGTTAACGGTGAATAAACAAAATAAAGAGAATAAACAATTTTCAAAATTTTTAGAAATTATTAAGAAGTTAACGGTGAATATTCCCTTCGTAGAAGCTTTAAAAGAATAAACAATTTTCCAAGTTCTTAGAAATTCTTAAGAAGTTAACAGTTAATATTCTCTTCATAGAAACTTTAGACCAAATGCCCAATTATGTGAAATTTATGAAAGATATTCTGAACAAGAAAAGGAAGTTCACTGATGTTGCACTTAGCGAAGAGTGTAGTACAATTATTCAGAAGAAGTTTCCTGAAAAATTAAAAGATCCTGGTAGTTTCACTATGCCGCATGCTATCGGTGAAAAATTTTATGGAATAGCTTTATATGATTTGGGAGCCAGCATTAATCTTATGCCTCTATCAATTTTCAAAAGATTAGATTAAGAGAAGTCTCACCTACTTCTGTAACTCTTTAGTTAGCGGATCCTTCAGTTACATATCCTAAGGGAGTTATAGAAGATGTGTTAGTAAAAGTTGATAAATTTATCTTTCATGTGGATTTCATTATTTTAGATATGGAGGAAGATAAAGAAATACCTATCATTTTAGGGAGACCATTTTTAGTTATTGGAAAAGCTATGATAGATGTTCAAAAAAAAGAATTAATGATGAAAGTTAACAATCAAGAAGTGACTTTTAGCATTACAAAATCTATGAATTACCCTTCCGTTGAAAGAGATAATGAATGTTTTTTCATGAAAATTAGTGAACATCTGTTGAATGAACATTTTAAAGAATATTTAGAAGAGAAAGAACAATTTGAAGATAGTGATGAAATTATTTTGAACAAATTAGAAAATGAAGAATTAGATTATGTTCAGGAAAGATTTAAAATGTTGGATATTACAAGAAAAATGCTGATAAGAATCTATTTCCGTCAATTATAAAACTACCTGAACTTGAGTTGAAAATATTGCCTAGCCACTTCAATGCTGATAAGAATCTAGTTCCGTCAATTATAAAACCACCTGAACTTGAGTTTAAAATATTGCCTAGCCACTTGAAGTATGTGTTTCTGGAAGACTCATCTACATTACATGTTATTATATCTTCCGAATTAATTGATTTGCAAGAGAAAAGACTGTTAGATACATTAAAAAGATATAAAAAAAGCTTTTGGTTGGACCTTAGCTGATATTAAGGGAATCAGTCCTTCGATCTGTATGCACAGGATTATATTAGATGAACAATATAAACCAAGAGTTGATCCACAAAGGAGATTAAATCCGCTGATGCATTTGGTTGGACCTTAGCTGATATTAAAGGAATCAGTCCTTCGATCTGTATGCACAAAATTATGCCAAGAGTTGATCCACAAAGGAGATTAAATCCAATGATGAAAGAAGTAGTTAAGAAGGCAATTTTTAAGAGTTGATCCATAAAGGAGACTAAATCCAATGATGAAAGAAGTAGCTAAGAAGGAAATTTTGAAATGGTTAAACATTGGAATTATATATCCTATTTTAGATAGCGTGTGGGTAAGTCCAATTCATTGAGTTCTTAAGAAAGGAGGAGTGACTGTTGAAACAAAAGAGAATAATGAATTAATACCTATCAGACAAGTTACTGGGTGGCGTATTTGCATTGATTATAGAAAATTAAACACTGCCACAAAAAGATCACTTCCCTTTACCCTTTTGGACCAAATAGTAGATAGACTTGCTGGGCATAAATATTTTATTTATTTAGATGGATATATCGGTTACCATCAAATTCCTATTGCTCTTGAGGATCATGAAAAGACAACATTTACTAGTCCTTTTGGAACCCTTGCTTTTCAAAGAATGTCTTTTGGATTATATAATGTACCTGCAACATTCCAGAGATGTATGATGTCTACATTTAGTAAGTTAATTGATGATGGATTGAAAGTATTTATGGATGATTTCTCTGTATTTGGAAAACGCATGCTTAAATTATCTTGAAAAAGTGTTGGAGTTATGCGAAAGAACTAATTTAGTTCTAAGCATGCTTAAATTATCTTGAAAAAGTTTTGGAGCTATACAAAATAAATAATTTTGTTCTAAATTGGGAGAAATGTCAATTTATGGTTGTAGGAGGAATTGTGTTAGGGCATAAAATAATGATATGGAAGCATACCCTGCAAAAATTCAAGTTATATCTAAATTAGTACCTCCTACTAATGTAACGAAAATGGTATGGAAGAATACCCTGCAAAAATTCAAGTTATATCTAAATTAACACCTCTTAAAAAATGATATTGAAGTAGACCCTGCAAAAATTCAAGTTATATCTAAATTAACACCTCCTACTAGGTATGGCAGCTGACCCTGCAAAAATTCAAGTTATATCTAAACTAACACCTCCTACTAATGTAAGAGAGGTTAAAAGTTTTCTCGGACATGTTGGTTTTTATAGGCTTTTTATTAATGATTTTTCCAAAATTACTAAACCTTTATGCCAACTCTAAGAAAAGGATAAGAAATTTGAATTTACTGAAAGCTGTTTAAATGCCTTTGAGTTATTAAAGAAAAAATTAATCACAGGCCTTATTATAGTTTCACCTAACTGGGAGAAATCATTTGAACTGATGTGTGATGCTAGTGCTTATGCTATTGGATCTGTTGTGGAAAAAGGTATGAAAAGAATTTTAAGGTTATTTACTATATTTAAGTTTGTTTAATTTTTCAGGTATGAAAATCTCAACATATTTTCACAAGTCACATAAAGCTTTTCCATAAAATTTTTCACCGATAGCACACGGTATAGTGAAACTACCAGGATCTTTTAATTTTTAGAACTTTTTCTAAATAATTGCACTACACTCTTCGCTAAGTGCAACAGTTTTGTTGTCTGTGAAAAATAATTGCACTACGTTATAGTGAAACTACCAGGATCTTTTAATTTTTCAGGAAGCTTTTTCTGAATAATTGCACTACACTCTGCGCTAAGTGCAACAGTTTCATTATCTAAGAACTTTCTCTTTTTGTTCAGAAAATCTTTCATAAATTTCACATAATTGATGCGACAGTTTTTTTATCTTTGAACTTCCTTTTCTTGTTCATAAAATCTTTCATAAATTTCACATAATTGGGCATCTGCTTTAAAGCTTCTACGAAGGGAATGTTTAACATTAACTTCTTAAGAGTTTCTAAAAATTTGGAAAATTGTTTATTCTGTTTGTGTTGCTTCAATCTTTTAGGAAACGGTGGTGGAAGTTTTTCCACAGTGATTTTCATTGGTGTAAATGGATACTCTAAGTCTGGGTACTCATTATCCTTTTCTTTTTCAGTATCCACTTTCTCTTTTTCAGTTTCTATTTATTTTTGCACTCGTATCTCCAATTCCTTTCCACTTCGTAATTAAATCACTTTGATTTGTTTTTTCCTTGATCTTTAGGATTTGGTTCCACAGTACTCAAAAAAGTTCCTAATGTTCGGTTACTAAGCGCAATAGAGATATGCCCTAATTGGTTTTCAATATTCTTAATAGCAGCTCCTTAATTTTGTAATTGATTTCCTTGAATTTGTAATTGATTTCATTGATTCTGCAATTGTTGACCCATTTTAATATCAGTTCTTCCATAAACAACTTCTTCTCCTTAATTTGAGTGTTACTATTAAATCCTAGAGGATAAGAAGGTCTATAGTTAACGTTTCCTTGGTTGGATGAATTTTCTAATGGGTTGTTTGCCCATTGTTGATTTGTAGAAGAATTGTTATTCCAATTAAAATTTGGATGATAATCCTGGGTTATAATAGTTCGAATATGGGTTGTTGGGTCTATTAATAGCATTTAAGGTTTCAACTGGGTTACAATAGTTCGAATAAGGGTTGTTGGGTCTATTACTAGCATTTAAAGTCTCATATGAAGGTTGAACATCCACAGGTTATAATAGTTCGAATATGGGTTGTTGGGTCTATAATAGCATTTAAGGTTTCATATAAACCAATTGTTGATTTGTAGAAGAATTGTTATTCCAATTAAAATTTTGATGATTCTTCCAACCTGGGTTAATAATTCAAATAAGGGTTGTTGGGTCTATTAATAGTGTTTAAAGTCTCATATGAAGGTTGAACATCCACAAATTGACCGGATGAATTCTCTTCCAACACAGGAGGTGTTGGAGAATAATTCATCCCATAATGATCTAAATTCTTTGATATTGCAGCAATCTGCGAAGCTAACATAGATATTGCATCAGAATCATGGATACTTCTACTCTTTTCGGATTTACCCGTTCAGAGGCTATTAAAAATTGTTGGTAGCCATCTCTTCTATTAATGAATAAGCCTCATCAAAAGGTTTTTACATTAACGAACCACCAGCCACAACATCTATAATCGATCTAAAAGATCCTACGAATCCATTATACAAAGTTTGAATTATTAACCAATATGGTAACGAATAATGAGGGCATCACTTAAGAAGATCTTTAAATCTCTCACAAGCTTCATATATTGACTCTCCATCAATCTAACAGAATGATGTTATGTCATCTTTTAGTTTAGCAGTCTTTGATGGAGGGAAATATTTGGATAGAAATTTTTGTGACAGTTCTCCCCAAGTTCTAATAGATCCATGTGCTAACAAATTTAACCACATCTTAGTCTTATCCCTAAGTGAAAAAGGAAAAAGTCTAACTTTGCTAACAAATTTAACCACATCTTAGCCTTATCCCTCAGTGAAAAAGGAAAAAGTCTAAGACTACTAACAAATTTAACCACATCTTAGCCTTATCCCTCAGTGAAAAAGGAAAAAGCATAAGTCTAAGAAAATATTTGGATAGAAATTTCTGTGAAAGTTCTCCCCAAGTTCTAATAGATTCTGGTGCTAATAAGTTTAACCACATCTTAGCCTTATCCCTCAGTGAAAAAGGAAAAATTATAAGCATAACAGCATCGTTTGAGACTCTATCATATTTTAAAGTAGCACATAGTTCTAAAAACTAGCACCTGAGATGTGTAAATTAGGATCTTCATTTGGTGTTTCTCCGAATTGATTGTTTTGTACCATTTGCATAATAGCAAGTTTAAGCTCAAATGAATTAGCAGCTATATCAGGATTTTGGATAAATAAGTGAATTTCATATGTTGTGGGATTTGCATAATCTCGTAAGGTCTAGGTTGTTGTTCATTTTATATTCCTTGATTGTTCATGTTGTTTTCCATTGTATCACAATTTCTAGTTTTTCTTTTTAATCTTCTAATCTTTCTAACAATGCGTTCTAATTCTGAATAGTAAGGTATAACATTTTTAGGTCCAAATTTGCGCATACAATTTGAAATCAGTACACAGTAATATAATTAGCTAAATATAAAATTAAGTTATAATTTGAGTAAAAATTTTTTATTAATCCTAAATTTTTCGTTACTCTTATAATCCCCGGCAACGGCGCCAAAAACTTGACCGTTTTTTTGTAAATCGACAAATACAAGAATTTGATGGCGCTACTAGAAGATTTAATTTCCAGCAACGACGTCTAATGACTTGATCACGACTTTATAGATGTGTCTAATTTGATTAAGATGTATAAATATAATATTCAATAATGTTAAAGCAATGACGTTCAAAGACTTGATCATGACTTTATAGATGTGTCTGATTTGATTAAGATGTATAAATATAATATTCAATAATGTTAAAGTCAAATTTGTCAACACAAGTATACGTATTGCTCAAGTAATTTAGGGCTCTAATGGAGTCCAAGATATCGATCCCACAGGGAGTAGTTAATTCTATGGACTAAGATTTTATTAAAAGTAATACTTCAATTACAACAACGAAGATCAATTTGCTTATATGTCACTAGCAGGCAATTGCAATAATTATGTAATTTCATCTATAAAATAACTATATATGCTAATGAAGGTACGATTGTGATATATAAGAAAGCATCCTTCTCCTTGTCAAGAAATTATAGTGAAATGGACAAAATGAATTAGTTTAATTTATATTGTGTCAAATAGGAGCATACATATTCTTTACCCATTGGTCCAATCATAAAGAACATTGACTAATCCTATGCTTGGTTATTGATTCTGCGGCTAGGATGGGAGGATACCGGCTCTCACTTCGGAGCTCCCACGTTCCCAACACCTGAGGGCTAACATCTACACATTAGCACCCAAATGATAGGACCAAATTGGGGATTTTAGTCTATCACTCTAAAATCTCTAATCCTACGCCCAATAATATTATTTTCCTATCTATTTGCACCCAAATTCCAAGGGCTTTGACCTCCCTGAATCTTGGATGTAATCTTCACTTTAGTTGTAAAACTGAACATATTTTAACAAATCAAATGGCCAGATTGAAAGTAAATTAAGATCAAAGTGAAAAGATCATCACAATTTCTTAAACATTTTCATGGCTTCACCAATTTAAATGATCATTTCACAAATCTTGAGACAAGGTGAAAGATAGAGAAAACTACTCAGATTGCATGGGGAAAGTGCAAAAAAACTTGGAATTCATATATAAATTCAAAGTCATACAAACTATAATAAATAAATAAACTTATCTATAATTTCTCCCCTAGTAAACTCCTCAGAGTTCCTCTGAATCTCTTCCTTTCTTTACAGCACCCAGAAGTCCTCTCCAAAATAGCAAGGAAAGATCTCCCGCTCTCTCCCGTTCTCAATTTTTGGCTAGAATGTTCTTTTAAAGTTGTGGATGAGCTTTCCCATGAGTTGCCTAAGCATCCCGTCAAAATTTGGCCTTATCCAAAGCTTGAGTAGGCATAACCGTCGATCTTGCCGTCGGCGGCCTCGAGGCTGCCTAAGGCGGGCTTCTAAAAAATTTTGTCCGGTAGTCTCGAGAAAAACTCGTCATCAGCGGGGTCGAGGGCGCCGTCGACGGCCTAGTTCCATTCTCTACATTTTGGTCCTTTTCGCTCCAAATTTGCTCCTTTTTGCATCTTTTTGCTCCAATGACCCTAATTCATCATTCCTGCAACAAAACATCAAAAACACCTTTTTTTAAAGTGAAATAACATCAAAAATAGTATGAAATAGCTATAAAAATCTCAACATATTTTTCTTTGGTCACTCACCAACCTTCATGACTAGTGTTATCGATCCAAGAGTTCTTTCTCGTTTCAGTTGAATCACTTTAACATCATCTCATCGTTAGTGAGTTCCTGAGTGTCAATATTTAGGTATGCTAACATTCGTAGACTGATCAAGTTAAGTGACCCTCCTGGATCTACCAAAACTTTGAAGAGCACAAATCTGATGATACTAACATAAATGTATAGCGGTAGTACCAAGCAGCAAGTCTTCATCGGTGAAGTTTACACCATGCTGTTCTTTTAAGGAACAAACTTCATCTAAGGATGTGTTGGCCAATTGAGTTAAACAAATTTTTGGGTCAAGTTGAACCAAGATTCCCTCATCTCCTTTAATAAGATCAAAGCATAGTAGATGCTTAGTTTGGCCGAAACCTCCTAAGATGAGCTAGTACGTTATAATCCACTTTATAAAGACCTCTAATTTTCACTTGATTATATGTCTCTTCCACTGGTGGAGGTAAAGGCGGTTCTTCGCGAGTGACTATTTGTTTTAATTTGTCCATTGGAGCCATTCTCGGGAGTAATACCTTCCCACTCCTTAAATTAATTTTTGTAATCTCTTCTTCTCTTGTCATTGTAGCCTATTTTGTGGTGTTGATTCTTAGTCTGAAAAATTCCAAATTATTTACTATTGGTGTTCCTTGACACTCGAGGATTAGCTCCTCACTCTCAAAACTATCATAATTAGTGTTATTGACATCTTCTTAATTTCCATTATTATGTTCGTTGGACTTAAGTATGAATTGAGGATCAGTTTCGGAATAAAAATTGAGGTTAGATCGATTGTGGTCTGCCATGTTATCACTAGAAATAGCCAAAAAATAGTCAAAACTGTAATCATTAGATTCAAAAAACTCATGTGGGCAAAAAAGATAGTCACGCACATTCAGCGGTTCAAGGAATTTCTTTCCCAAATCGAAGAGAACCAATCTAATAGAGACAACCCCTATCCTACCCATTGGACCATCGGTCTTCATCTCATGGAAGATCTCACTCTCGTTCTTTCCTGATTGTGGCAACTTGATGTAATCTCTATCTTTGGCCTGACAAGTTGTAAACTCTGAATGGCATCTTGTGTTGATGCAACCTGAATCTGGTCAAGTATCTTCTTGGACGATAGACTCCAGACTATGTTGCAACCAGTCTCATCTGAATACATTTCTATCACGGTGATTAGCTCAACTGAAATCATGTTTATAGAAGCTCTTTTAGGTTCGTTTAAATATTAATTTAGAAAGGTTATATTTCTTTGTTTGAAATTCCTCTTGAGTCAATCCTTACATTTGAAACATTCATCTATGGTGTGTCCAAGGAACCTGTGGTACAGATAATAGTTTGGATGACACTTCTTATCAACCTCCTCAAATTTTCTCTAATCTGGCAATCTAAACTTAGGCTTCTTCATAAAATTTGTGAACATCTTCGATAAAGCTTCATCCTAGAAAGAATATACCCTTTTCATCTGATCTGCAAATGATAGACCCTTTCTGACATCCTTTCTCTTTGGTCTCCTCTATTGTGAATGTTGACCAGACTTGCATATTATTGAGTCTGTTGCTGCTAATGAGATTGATCACAATGTTAAGACTGCTAAGAACCTTGACGAGATAGTTCAATCTGAATCTTCATCAGTTGCTTTCCCTTATCGACTGTTGTTCAACCAACTGCTTATATCATTCTCTAGTATCAAGCTCTAGACAAAGCTCTTCTTCTAAGATTCATCTCTATTGGCAGAAGTGACCTCCCTTTTATCATATGTAATATGCATAACTTTGGGATGATTGGCTTCCATTGAGGCTAATTGCTATGAATGAGATTGTCCATGCATTGTAGTTATGACAGTCATGGTGTTGGTCATCTCCATCATCCTATTCTCCATTTGGATGATCTGTTTGTCTCATTAATGAATGGCCCATTACCGGTCATATGTGGCATTCTGCTCACCAAAAAAGAGGAGCATCGCGCCTACTTCATTAAGCTCCATGAACTCCTCATCGAGATAATCTGTAAATTCAACATCTCCATCGTCATCAACACCTACTCCTCATTCTTTGGCCAACTCTACAATCTCTTCTCTGTGCTTCTCTACCTTATCATCGATTATTTTCTTCTGAATCTTGAGATCTAGAGGTCTCTCTTAAATATCATCCTGTTGTACAACGAACTCTGTAGCAATAGTGGCAACAACCCCTAACACATCAGATCTATGCTTTATTCCACAAAATTGCCCCACGGGCTCATCAGAACATACTGGTGTGGCTCCCTTGGGCACCTACACTCTCTTCATTGACATCGATGTCTTAAGATGGAGTATCTCGAAGGAGGCATCAATGTGTCGAAGAGAAGTAGGCTTCCTACAGTGCGGACTAAGTACACCGGTAACGGGTCTCTTCCCTTTATCTTTCTTCAAGAAGTTTTCATGAACGGCGGTTGGTGGTATCCTTGGACCCAATTGTGACTTGACTGGTTGACGTTCAAAGGCTTTGGAGAAACATTGGTAGAATCTATGCTAACCGGAATACTAGCACAGGGTATTTCTACTAATCTTTAGTATTAACAGACAACTCTGAGTTTTTTCAGAATTTCAATTTTCATGTGAGGTGAAACTGTGCAACCCATTCACTTGAGCAGCTTAGCAACCGTACANGAAACAGTATAAAATATGTATAAAAATCTCAACATATTTTCCTTTAGTCACATATCCCTTCTTGTGATATGATGTGCTTCAGACTTAACTTCTCGCAGCTTTCCAGTATGCAAATATTCTATTAATGACTTACGCCAGTCTTCATTGTTGTCTGGAACTGTATTTATTGCTTCTATTTTTCCGAGCTTATGTAGAGTTATGAGGTTGGTCTGAGACAAGACTCGTCTTCCTTGAATTGTGATTTCAATGAAATCCTCTGGGGGACATTGCATTTACTTAACAAGTTTTGCTAGAGCGTCGGCATGGCCATTATCTCCCGTTGGAATCCGATAGAAAGTCAAATCAGGAATCTGCTTCTGGAGCTTCATTGTGTACTGATGGTGTTCTACTAACCTTGGTTTCAGAATTATGTATTGTCCGGTGACTTGCTAGATGATGAGTTAGGAGTCGCCATAAATGGCAAAGTTTGTTATATACATTAAGATTATCATTCCTAATCCGTTGATTAAAGCTTCATATTCTGCTTCATTGTTGGTGCAAGGCTCGGTCAGGTGGTATGAGAACCTCAACATACCCTTATCTGGTGTGATAAAGATCAAAATGATCCCTGCTTTGCTTGGTATAATTGTGTCTGATCCTTTGTCTTTTTTGGCTGACGAAGCGCCATCGAAGTACATTTCTTAGTGTTGCACACTGGAAAATTCCATTTATAGTATTTGCTCATCTAGTAACTCGTCGTGGAGAGAGGACCCAGCTAGTAGTGGGTGTGCAGTGAGAAAGTCTGCTAGTATCTGTCCCTTAATAGAACGAAGGGGAACAAAAGTTATGTCAAATTGTAATAAGATCATTTTCCATCTTGCTGGACGTCCGAAGAGTGTTGGTCGGGTCATCAGATATTGAAACAAATTAACTTTCGAGATTAGGGTAATCTTATGAGAAAACATGTAATGTCTAAGCTTTTGAGCGGCAAAAATTAACATCAGACAATGCTTCTCGATTGGTGGATACCTTAGATCTTTTTATATTAGGCGACGACTCAAGTAGTAGAGTGCATTTTATTTACCCTCATCATTCACTTTGGCTAAGAGGGCTCTAAGAGAGTCATCTATGGCCGCAGTATAAAGTATAACGATTTCCCTTGGATAAGGGCTACCAAGATAGGAGGTGTCGTTAAATATTGTTTAACGTCCTCGAAGGCACGCTGACATTTCTCTTCTCAAATGAATTTGGTGTCCTTTTTAATTAATACCGAGAAGGACTGACACCTACCTGAGAGATTAGAGATAAAGCGTCTCAGATATGCTAACTTCCCTTGGAAGGAAAGTAGTTGATTTAAGGTTTTAGGAGGAGACATTTCCAAGATAGCTTTAATTTTATTCAGGTCAATCTCGATTCCCCGATGACGGACAACGAATCTCAGAAATTTTCTAGAGATAACACTAAAGGCGCACTTTAAGGGGTTTAGTTTAAGGTCATATCATCGTAACCTTTCAAACACAATCTTCAAATTGTACAAATGGTTTATTTTTTGTTTACTTTTGATGACCAAATCATCCATGTAGCATTCTACATGGTTGTGAATGAGGTTGACAATAATCTTCGTCATTACGCGTTGATATGTTGCTCCGACATTCTTTATATCGAAAGACATCACTATGTAGTAGAAAATTCTGATCGATGTTCTGAAGGTTGTAAGTGTTGTATCCTCAGGAGCCATCTTGATTTTGTTGTATCCCGACGATCCACCCAAGAAGGAGAAAATTGCATGTGTTGAAGCAATATCCACCATCTTCTCTGGTATGGGTAGTGGAAACTCATCTCTTGGGCATGCCTTGTTCAACTCCCTGAAGTCTACTCAAACACAGATCTATCCATTTTTCTTCTTAATAGGTAAAATGTTAGCTAACCACATGGGGTATTGTTCTTCTTTTACAAATTTGGCGTCTATTAATTTGTTCACCTCAGCGATGAATTGTTGTTCTATTTCGAGGCACATTCTTCTGGGAACTTGTTTTACTGGGGTTATATTCTTGTACACCCTGAGTTTATGAACTGGAACTTCTATGGAGAGTCCTGACATTTCATCGTAGCTCTATGTGAAACAATCTTTGAATTTTGTTTTATAGTTTGATCAATTCAGAAGATTCTTCATCATCAAGTAGAGAACTTATAAATGTAGGTCGGGGTTGTTCTTCAGTATCGAGGTTACTCTCTTTCAATTCATTAATGGTTGATTTAATTTCCTCCTCAAATTTTGGCGGAGCATCTTCTATTAGTTTATTAGTAGAGTCATCCTCTATATCGAGGCAATCCTCTTCTGACTCACCAGTAAAAATCATGCAAAATTCAGAATCATCGACTGGTTTGACTGTACCGAATCTGAGACCCTCTTTTGAATTTGGAGTTCGACTTTTACCATTCCATAATTTTTTAAGAAGTTGAAATTTATCTTTTGGCATTTGTTTTGGTAAGTGCCACTATTGAATTAACTTTTGAACACAAGGCGAGTAGTAAACAAAAGGTAATTCCATTACTTCATTAGGATCATCATCCAAATTTACATATTTTTTAAGCTCAGTAGAGGTAGAAGCACGGTAAAATTTTGATCGGCTTTGTACCAACAATACAGACTTTGTTGACCTCCAAACTCTCAACCTTTTGAGGGAGAATCGGAGAAAGGGTCATAGCATTCACATAGTGGTTTATCCGATCATACATTATTTCTTTTTCATTTTTCACTATATCTTCTAGAGATATCTTGTACTGAGGTTTCTTCTGTCTTGTCATCATTATCTCATCTTCAAAACTGTCTTCATCACCTACGTTGATGGTTGGCTTAGTCCGTTCAACAATAAAATTGATCCTTCCTCGTACACATGCCCGGCCTCGACCTCAGGTGTGCGAACTAGAAGAATCTTCACCAACTCATTCTAAGGGAGTGGTGGAAGATCGCTAAAGCAGAGTTGAATGGCCTCCTTTTTGTAATTCTTATGAATCTTCATCTTTGTTTGTGATAACTTCACGAGAGAAGACTGTCTTCTTTGGAGGCGCATAGTAGGCAACATCTTCATGAATACCAACTTCATGCACTGAAAATGAATGTAAGTCTCCTTTGATGCAATTTTCTTGACCATCTTTATAGTTTTAGATGCACAGGTGTAGAGATGATGGAACCATATTATGTTCATGAATCCATGGTTGACCAAGCAGAGTGTTAAAAGAGGTCTTGACGTCGATGATATGAAATTTAGCAGTTTTCACGAGTTCTCCAACCTTTATAAATAATGTAATTAATCCAACGACTCTTTCTCCCTTTTGGTTGAATCCTCTTAACATCATTTTATCGGTTGTAAGCTTTTGATCTTCAATATCAAAATAGGCCAATTTTGGTAGGCTCGTCAAGTTAAGAGATGCTCCAGGATCTACTAAAACTATGGACAGCACAAATCTGTTGATGTTGATGGAGATGTAGAGTGGACCATTGTGGTCGGCGGTACCAAGCAGCAAGTCTTCATCTGTGAAGGTTACCCCAGGTTGTTATTTCAGTGAACAAACTTCATCTGAGGATGTGATGGCCAGCTGAGCTAAGTAAATTTTTGGGTCAAGCAAAGTTGTAACAAGAGACTCTCTCATCTCCTTTGACAGGATCAGAGCGTCGTAGAAGCTTAATCGGGCTAGCAACTTCTTAAGATGAGCTAGCACATTGTGGTCTACTTTGTATGATCCTTTTATTTTGTCTTGATCATGTGGTTCTTGCACTGGTGGAGGTGGGGGTATCTCCTCTCGAGTCATTATCTGCTTTCCTTTGTCTGTTTGAGCTGTTCTTGGTGGTAACACTTTTTTGCTCGTTAAGTTAACTTCCGTGATTTCTTCTTCTTGAGATATCATTGTTAAATTCTCTGGTGTCTCCTCTTCTTTGTCGGAAAAATCTAGGTTGATGGTAAGTGGTGTACTGTGATTCTTGAGAATTAGCTCATCGTTATCGGTGTTGTTGTAAATGATATCATTGATGTCTTCTTTAGACTTGACAACGAGTTCATCAGAGTCGAGTATAATTTGAGGATCACATTAGGAATCAAGATTGAAGTTAGATTGGTCATAATCAGTTACGTTATCACTATAAACAGTTAAAACATAGCCGAAATCACAATCATTATATTCATAAGACCCCGGAGGTAGAAAAGATAATCGTACAAAGTCAATGGTTCGAGGAATTTCTTACTTGAATTTGAGACAACTAATCTAGTAAAGGCGACCCCTATCCTACCCCCTGTGCTATCAATCTTTGTAATGACACTTTTCTTCTTATTTCTCCTTGATGATGACAGTTCTCTTGACAAAACCTTCATCTCGGGCTTGGTATGCCACATACTCTGAATGGAGGCCTGTCTTGATGCAGACTGAATCTTGTTCAGAATTTTCATGGATGATCTGCTCCAGACCTCATTCCATCCTTTTTCTCGGGTATATTCAGAAGATTATTTTGATGGATCTTGTATTTAATTGAGGACCCTCTTGATTTCATCCCAAGTTGTACTCCATAGTTGTACTCCATCCCTCCCAGTATACAGATCGATTGGGGAGATTGGCTCGGCCGAAATCATATTTATGGAACCTTTTTTAGGTTCTCCTAAATATTCTTTCAGGACTGTTATGTTCCCTTCTTTCAGGTTCCTCTCGAGCCAGAAATTAAAGACGAAGCGTTTTTCTATAGTGTGCCCAAGCAACTGGTGGAATGGGCAATAATTTGGTTAATTCTTCCTATCCACCTCTTCGTGCTTCTTTAGGTCTGATAGTATGACTCTGGTTTCTTCATCAGACTTCTGAATATTTTAGATATAGCTTCATCTTTGAAAGAATGCACCATTTTATGTCGTTCTGACAGGGATATTTTCTTATCCCCTGTTCGAGCTGATCCTTCTTGAGGCGATCGCTGGTTGGATTGACTACTCTATTTCTGAGCATACTGTGACAAAGACCGGCGAGGTTCTTCTGCATATATCTTCATCAACTACTTTTGTTTTTCAATGATTGTTACTACTCCTGATTTCTTTTCGAACACTCTGGTCACCTTAGCCTTTTCGTGTGGCTCCATGTGCTTGATTTTCTCTTGAAGACTATTGGCTTTACTGAGTAGCTTCTCGAAGGATTTGATGGTGAGTCCCTTGAGCATGAAAGCTACTTGCCCATGAATGCTCTTGAGTAGAATTTTAATCGCATGATTTTCCTGTAGCTGAGGTTTACATTTCATGCTAAGGTTTCTCCACCTCAAAATATAGTCCACCAAAGTTTTGTTGGGCTTTTATTTTTCCATCATGAGCTCTCTAATAGACACATGATGTTGTGCCCCTGCAAATCTTTTCACAAACAGCTGTTCTAACTTGAAAAATGTTTTAACTGACTCATTGGGCAAGTCAGCGTACTAGTCAAAAGCAATTCCTAACAAGCTGTTGATTAACTACCTTCATTATTTCTCGTGTTGCCACAGCTGGCTTGGAAATGTGCTATATGCTGCCTGAGATTCCCAGTCCCATCAAATATCTTGAAGCTTGGGGCCACAAAACCCTTAGGGAAAGACACAACATCAAAATCCTCCGGGTAAGATCTACCCTTTAGAACCAATGCTCCACCCATAGATTGGGTTAAGGCATCCCATACTTGTTCAACCATTTGCTTTAACTCTTTCTCTGGCATAGCCCCGGATAAAGAATCCTTTCTATGTCGCTTGTCACTATTTTCTGAAGCAACCTCTCATCTTTCATCTGTAATGTGTATGATTTCCATCAGATTGATCTCTAGAGAAGCTAATTTCAATGCTTATGATTGCCACTGAATAATGGACATGGCGGTCATGGCTGCAGTCATTTCTTCTATTCTTTTCTCCAGTAGACTAACTTGCTCATCCCTTAGGAGGATAGCCCTACACAGCTCATCTACGGTGTCCTCTTCGGTGTGAGGTTGAGCCTTGCGAGCAGATGTGGCTGCTCTTGTTTCAATTACATGGACATCCATGAAATATTCCTCCAAGTAATCATTGTAATCAAAATTTTCATCGTCATTATTGATGGAAACTCCATGTTCTCGAGCTAACTCGGAAATCTCAAACCTGAGTTTCTCAACTTTCTCTTCAATTATTGATTCCTTGATCATCTTAAGATCTGGAGGACCCTGATGGACATCCTCTACTTGTTCCTCCATCTTGCTGGCTATTGTTGCGACGATGTCAAATATTTCAGACCCTGGTTTCATTCCCTGTCCTTATCCCGCAGGCTCACTGCACTATATCGGTACAACGATCTTTCGTACCCATATCTTTTTTCTTTTTCGATGATGATGTCTCAGGACCGAGTGTCTTAGTAGAAACATCAGTATGTTGAGGGAAATTAGGCTCCTAGTGGTGTAGACCAGCTACAGTGCCAAGTAATCATCTTGTCTTTGCCTTTGAGATTGTAGGAATATCTCTAAAATGTGTGACGGGTAAGATTTCAGACTCAGTCTTGACTTAATCGGTTGATGATCTATGGTCCTGGTGGCCGTATAATCAATAGTAATCACTACGGTATAAACTTTGTTCCCTAAATGGAACCAAACGGAGATGCGAGTAGGTGGCACTCCAGTTGTCATGTGAGATTGTCTGGCGAACTTGAGGCCCTTCAAAATTTCTTTCTTCATGCGAGGGGAAATTGCATGTCCCACTCGTTTAATTAACTCACTAACTGAACATCCTTCTTTGGCAGTTAGCCTTTTGAAAACTGCACTAACTCGGGTGATAGGAGTCAACTTCTTTCTCTCCTCACCATGTCCATGAAGTGGTGGTAATGCGGCGGCAATTTTTGGATACTCTCGTATCCATCAGTATTCGTCAGGGGATGGAGTCTACTCCCTTGTAGGAGTGGATAAATTTCTAGTAATCCTTCTTCATCTTGATGAGGCTCCTTCTCAACGGGTGTCTTCTCCGGAGGTTGGGCTTTGATGGCCCTCCAAACCCTTTTGTTACGGTTCCTTTTTTAGGTTCATGTTAGTGGTAAGGTCCTTGAGCTTGATTTGATTTCAAACACGGGTGGTGGAAGAGTTAATCCCATAGTCAGATCCTCAATAATTATTTCTTCTTTCCCCTTAGCAGCAGCGGGGATAACAGATTTGGCGGGTGCTGTGACGGCAGTAGTTTTAGAGTTCTTCCTGGTAGGGAAGTCTTGAAGGCAGTTTAGGTTGAACTTTGGAGACGGTTCCTGTATTTTTGGTGCAACAATCTTCATTACCACAAATGGGGCTTTCCCATGAATGACCTTAAGAACTTCAAATCTGGCTCTAAATTTGATGGTAGGACTGAGATTACGAGCTTCGTGGCTTGTTGGCAAGTTGCAGGAAAATGTCAGCGTTGGGTAGGCCATTGAACCAGGCTTGAAAACAGAAAGTTTTGGGGTTAGCTATATGGCCAAAAACCTCATAATGTTTAGTGCAAGCATTAAAAGTAGAGGTTGGTCTGTAGACTGGGCGGGTCTTAATTTATTGGTATTTCAAAATTTTGTTTAAGAAAAATCAAAATGTGTAAAATTTGATTAATATAAGAAAATTTTGAAGTGCGCACAGCACAACATGATTTGGTTTAATTTATAGAATAGAAAATCAAATTTGGAAGGGAGATGTGAGGTAAATTAGGACCCAGAGCGGGACCCATTTAATGACAGACAATGCCCAGGTGGAACTAGTCCGTCGACACACCTATTGGGGGTCCGACCCCACATCAAATTTATAAAGTCCTTAATGGCCTCCTGAACCCCTCTGTTCAAAGATGGTTGAACAGATAGTCCTGAAGTCCAAGGAGTTAGCGTACTTTCCCAAGACATAAATGGGTAGAGTATGCCAACGGAAGAAAGGTAACTACGTTCAAGAAGGACATGGACATATTACCAATGTGTGAAGATAATATTTCTTGATTTGTATGGAGTGAAAATATTGTCCCCAGCGGAGTTGTCATAAGTTGTCGGGACTATTTTTGGTTGAAGAGTTGCCCATAAGAAGCTATCGGTCACTGGAATTGAAATCTCGTCGCCCGCTTCGAATGGACGTATTAATTTACATATTTGTTTAGTTTTAGAAAAATATGAAATCAAACTAACCCCATAATTTTTATTGTTTAAATGAAAGAGCACTGTATCTCAAATCTTGTATCTATCCTAGAGGATAAACTAAGATTAAATAAGGGCAAGCCCCTAGATTAAATAAGACTTGAGGTTGACGCTCCATCAAATAAACTAAGGGATATATGATGTCCGTTTGGTCTCCGAAACCATTTTATTTGCAGACAAATTCCTCTCTTTACTATAAAAGATTAAATAAGGTTTATATTAAGATGGGTTCGGACATACTTCTTATAAGGGCGAGCCCCTATTGTTAATTACATCTTAAATGACCAAAGTCAGCTAAGAAGACTCTCGATAAAAATCAGGAAATATTATCTTCTAGGAGTTTCAAAGGGTAGGACTTTTCAATGAGATCGGACATAGCGGTGTGAAAGGGGATTGCTTCAACTTTAGAACATTTTGTTATAAATTCCAAAGAAGGAAGAACTAGCGGATACCATGGATCAAGAGGAGAACATTCGTGACTTCTTAATCTATCATAATATTAAGCTTCAATTTTGAGGAGAAATATTTAGGTGTTTCATCCTGCCAATTTTATTAGTTAGGGCTTACATTCGTGTGAAATGATCACTTAAATAGCCTAGAAGATGTGAGAATTTTGGTCATGATGAACAATGACCTCGAAATTCTAAGATGAGTTAGGGCTTATATTATATAACAGGGTTGTACAAAGGCATAAAGATAAGGTGACGATTTACGTTGCATAAGCAAGCAACCTCAAAGTCTTATGGCTATGTTTCTTATATCTAAGGAAAGAAGTTTGGTTTAGCTGGGGAAGACAGGTTTTGCTGCTGAAGATGGTCGTGTTGCCCACCATGCTAGCTCAAAGCTCCTCATCGCAAAAAGTTTGAGTTTTCCGGTGTGTCAAGTTATGATGTCAAATCAGGTGGCCCTATGGTTGTAGGTCTTTAAATTTTATGGGGGCATGTTAAAGTCGATTAGAGCGACACCGGTTAGGATATTACGGTTCCCTCATTTTGGCAACACTATTTTCTATTGGATTTACTTAGTCCAAATGAACTTACTTAGCTCAACTTAATGAGTTCCATAATTTCATTTAGACCGTAGGAAGCCTCGTTAACAACCATAGGTTACCTACTCTAAGGAATTCCCGATCATCCAATAGAGACATCTTAATTTAGTTGAAATTGTAGTTTTGTTTGATGTTTGTGATTAAAATTTGAGTTGTTTTATATTTTGAATGGTGTGGCGGTGAATTTTATCTTGGTTGATTTTAGTTTTAATTTTGGTTTTGGTTTTGATTTTGGTTTTGTGGCTATCCTGATAGCTTTAATTTTCATGCAGGGTAACATCGTTGTTTAGTATGCAAGTTTGTATAAGCACAAAAGTATAGCATAAAAGTATAAGAAAAATGACGCTAAAAACTGTAAAAGCATACCTAGTGAGTCTTTTCGTTCCACCACCTGAAACTCAAAAGGCATGTTAAGGCATTTTATATGAAATGGGGAAGTAAAATTTTGATGACCTACCTAACCGTGGTTCATATCTTGATGGGTCTTTATTAATTTGATTAAAGATGATATTTTTCAAGCAAAACATACTAAGCTCAGTAGCTCTTTGAGGTATCCAATAGGTTAAGAAGAAGAAGCAGGTCCATGCTTCCCTCTTATCAGCTGGTAAAAAGCCTCGAGCTCATTTAAACTTATTATGTTGCTTAATAATTCATCCTATGAACACCCTAATGCTCAATGAATATTGATGTATCAATTATCCCTAAAAGTAAGGTAATTATCATTTTTAATTCTGAATATTATGCGGGTGAAGACCCTTAAAAAGGCAAGTTAGTGTCATTGGAACACTTAGCCAAATTTTGGTCCTAATTGGGGTTGTAGTGTTTGAAAGATGTTCTAATTTTAATTTTGTTTGTTTTTCTAATCCTTATTTAATCAGTTTTGATTTAACTTAGATTACTACTAAGTCATTAAGACTTAGGTGAGTGTCTTAATTAGTTTTGAAATGGTTAAGCTTTAGGTGATCATGCTTTATTATTTGAATTTCATATAAAAATCAAATAGGGGTACTAAATTGATTAATTATTGACTTCAAAGTCATACCCTAAAGTCCTAGGTTCATTTTATTTTAATAAACTTCCAAATTTTAAAAATTAAGAAATTTATTAACTTATCTTTTTAATTAAGAAAGTGAGATTGGTTTCTACTAATTAACCCCTTGTCTTTCAAACATCCAAATAAACTGATTAAGATTAGAGGTTGCCCATTTCCCTCCTTGAATCAAGCCTAGATGTTAATTAAGGCTAAATTTCCAAAATTACACATTTTTCCCTAAGGATCTAACACTTCATAATTCATTAAATTTAATCCAAATAACTTTGAAATTTTTATCCTACCTCAGTCGTGGGTCAATTAAGACATAAGAGGAGAAAATGAGAATTTTCAAAATTTAATTTAATTTATAAATTTATTTTTATGCAAAAATAAGATTTTTCAAAGAAAATTCCTAACTTGACCAAGTTAAATTTTAATCCCTTAAAATTTTTATTGAAGGTAGACCAAGACAAGAGAAGCCTTTAGACCAAATTTCATGATTTTTTGAATTTTATTTGAATTAGTAGAATTATTTTAAGTTTTGGAGCATTTTTTAAACATAAAAAACTTCAAATAGGGAAAGTTAAGTTTTATATTTTTGAAAAATCTTGAGGTCATAGAACCCAAACAAGAAAATTTTATATTTTTATGAGTTTTATGTGATTTATTGAAATTATTTTAGTGAAAATTCTTTATTAGCCTTTACAAATTATTTTTAAGCTTTAAAATTCAGTATCTTTATTTACAAAATTAGGAAAAATATTCTAATTGTTCCTAAGTGCTTAAGAAAAAATTAGAACATTTTCATGAATTTTATTATTTTTGTGATTTTTATGGATTTTTTAATTAATTTAAATATTCAAAATGGGCTCAAAAATCAAGTTTTTATTTTAAACACCATTTTATTTTTATAAAATACCCTAGATCATAGAGAACTCAAAAAATAAGTGTTTGTAAATTTTTTAGTTATATTTTGATTTTTTTTTAAAAAATCATTTTAGTGGTAAAATGATACTTATCCTTAAAAATCAACTTATGTCATTAAATGAACTCAAAATGCTTTGAAATTTTTATAGTGAGTTCTTTGGATCCTAGCAATATTGGAGATAAAAAGTTAAGTCATTTTATTGTTTGTATTTTTTAAAATTAATTTTCTTAGTGATTTAGGGTTGGTAAAGATTGGGTATATTTCGAATGACTTGGCTCATGAGAAATTTTCCTATAGGTTCTCTGGTCATCATAAACCTTCAAAATATTTCTTGGATTTTTCTAAGCAACATGCTAATTTTCATGATTCATTTAAGCAAATAATGCGTATAAACTTGAAAAATATGGATCTTTGTCTAGGGACCTCCTTTGACTTTGAAAAAATCAAAGATATCCCCTAAGATAGAGGCAACATCATGGTAAAATTTTAATCAATGGTGATATGCCTATATGTTTAATTAACTAAAAATAAAATTTTAATCAAAACATTCAAATCAGTGTTTAATTAACTAAAAATAAAATATGCATCACATGGACTTAAAAATATTTCCACATTATTTTCCTCTGTTCACTAAGTAAGAGGGTATTTTTATTTTAGTTTTATGATTTTTTATACCAAGATATGAATTTTTAAAGCTAGGGCTATTTTTTTTTTAATTCTTTATTTATCTATTTAAACCCGCGGTGCTGACTGGATCCTAGGTAGCTCCAAAGCCACGTGTGGCGCTCTCTTGTTGGATGCTATCGTCAACGTTGTCACTGACTCGGTTGCGGTTCATGTAAGGAAACGTTGTCTGGCTCGATCTTCTTCGTTCATCCGATACACGCGATCGGACTGCTCCCCGTCATCATCCCCGATAGAGTGATTCTGTGACCCTCCACACTAAAACCCTAAGATCTCGGCCTAGACTCAACCAAATCACTTCGGGTTTAATTCTATCGACTCATCTAAGTGAGACAAACTTATGCATATGGTAATCATACAATTAAATCAAGCCTACCTAAATGGAGAATCAAAATAGGCTCAGGAGGAAGAGGAGATGAATACCTTGGCTCTGAGAAGTGAAGCTTTGATTAGAGGGTCTCGGCACATTCGTTGGGGTCCAAAGAAGCTAAGGATTAAGCCTCTTGCTATGGTGAAATGCTTAGCCAAAATTTTGACTAAGGCCAATTTCAGGTGTTGATCAAAGTTTATTGTGGAAGGGTGGTTTGATCGGGCTTTGACTTCTTTCAATGTTGTGAAGGTTTGGGTGAGTTTAATTTATGTTTGGTGGAGTGTAGAGGTGTGGAGAGCTTTGTCCTGTTACCACTAAGGTTTTGAGCTAAAAAATTGGGCTTCGGCAAGGGGATTCAGAGCAATGTGGTGGTTGGGTTGCACTGAGGAGGTCTCAAAGAGGCTTTCAGATCAATTTGGGGAAGTCTCTTAGAGGAATTTTAAGGTCTACCTCCGTGGCCATGGAGGGGAGCTTTTATAAAAATGGCCTTAGGCTTGCTTCCATGGCCAATTGGGGGGTGAAATTTTCTGCCTAGGGGGAGGGTAGAGAGGATCTAAGCTTCAATTTGGATGAGGTGGCCTCTAAGTTTGAATTGGGTTTAATTCTATGGGGGTGCCTCTCGGTTTGGCCATTTTCTAGCCACTAGGCTGGCCATCCAGCCAAGGGAGGTGGCTAGGGTGGTTAGGTGAGCCAAGGGAATATGTCACAATAATTCAATGATTTTAGGCTTTGTTTTGACAAAAAATAGCCAAGGCTTAAACAAATAAGATATTAAATTCATTGACTTTGGGGACCTTTGGTCCATGGTTTATTTTAGGTGGTTTTAAGAGGTTTAGGCTGACCATCAGGGTCCAACTAATGGCTGTGGAGTCATTAATTTGGTGACTTTGGGGTAGTTAGGTCATCTTGAGTGCATGGGTTCAATGTGGGTTCAAGTGATCAAAGATTTGGTTTGGTTTAGGTTATCCATGTCAATTGGCCTAATTTATTGATCAACATTGTGTAGATGATTGTTATGAAGATTTTTGGTGAAGGATTGAACTGATTTTGAGTTCAATTGGTGGGTCAAATTGAGGGATTTTTGAAATTTGGTCAATTTGGGCAAGTTGGGCTAGACATGGTTCTAGGTTGGGCTACCCTTGAGCTAAGTCTAAATTGAATGGTTCAAATGATCAAGGGAGATGTTTTAAATATTTTTCATGCAGGGATGTAGTGGAAATTTTGGGGCTAAGGCCATCAATTTGGTGAGATTTTGAGACATGGCCAATTTGGGACAAATTTTGGACTTTTTGGACTTATGTTGAAATCATATAAAATTGAGGCCTCATCAAGGCCAATTGAAGGTCAATTTTTATGTATGAGAATATTATGAAGGTTTTTCAACACAAATTGTGGCAAGTTGAGTAGGCCATGGGTTCAATTTGGTGGAACCAAGTCATGGGGCCAAAATTGGGGTTTTGATCTAAACGAAAATTGTGTTCAAATGATGGACTAATTGAGCTTGTATTTTGTTTAGATTGGTCACATCAAGAGTGGATTTGAGTTTATAATTGAAATTGGGGTAAACAGAGACCAATTTGATAAACATTTGGAGTGATTTGGGGAAAATATGGGCCTTTAACGGGAAATTTGGGGGTTTTGATCAACAATGGTCAAATTGGCCAAATTAGGTTATGTGTTAGTTGAGAAAAATGAAATTGGGAATATTAAGGCAGTTTTGGAAAATTTTGAGATTTTTTGGAATTTTTGGAATCTTGGGCTAAGGAAGGGGCATTTTGGTAATTTGGTCAATTTTGGTGATTTTGGGTAGTTTTTGTGTTTTCAAGATTTTTGAAATGATTTTTGGACCAACTTCAGTATTTTGGGTCATTTTGGGAATTTTGGCCAAATTTGGGGTCCCAAGGGTATCTAGGTAATTTGGGGGAATTTAGGGTCAAAATGATAGGTTGGGTATCTTGGTAGAGTTGGAGTGCAAACCACCATCAATAAGCTATGGACCAATGGAAACCCCATCTTGGGTCCTCTATGTAGTGGTCTTAGCTAAACCCTAGCATAGGGCTAGTGGGTTTAGGGGACCACCTACATGAGTCTCCCAAAAGTATCAAGGGACCAGAACCTAGAAGTTTAAGTTTAAGGTTGTGAGTGATTGTGGGTGAGAGTGAGTTTCATAAGCCCTAGACCAACACCCAGGGTCAACCCTAAAGTCCAGCAGTTCTAAGGGTGACTCATCTTGAGTTCCCCCATAATGACTCTACCTACAAAGTGATAGAGGTTAGGACCAAAATGTGGAACTTCAAGTTGAGTAAATTGGAGTGTAGAACTTCTAATGGTGAGGGTTCCTTTTTTAGTTTTCTAAGAATAGTCAATAAGAAAGTCCTATGGCTAGACTTTAGGCTACTAAAGAGAAAAAACTAAACCTCAACCAAAAGTGAGGTCAACAGTATATATTTATATATATAATTAGCTAGTGTCTCGTTATGCATTAACAAAAAAAGAAGTTACAAAATGTGAGAGGGAAAATAGATCCCCAACTAAAAGCAAAAGAAAATACATTGTGGCCTTAGGGGTTCCATAATCCACCTTACAACTCCACAAAAAAAAAAACAATAAAATAAAGGTGTAGTATACCCAAAAATACATGTATCTCAAAAAGTATACCAAATAGAGGAAGTATACCCAAAATTGACACATACACCAAAAACCATATCGGTAATGGTGGAGTACAAAAAGAGGGGAAATGCACCCGATAAAGCTTGAAAACTGCAAAAGCATTGAAACTTTCCCCCCGTAGACCTTCAAAATCTCGCAAAGGTCGTGTAAAATAAGAAGCACCACCCACTCAAACCAGAAAAGCATAAAATCATTAGTATTGATAACATTTTAAAGGAGTTCCACACAGCCAACCAAAACAAATAGAGTAATACAAACAAAACAATCTGCATGACCTCCATGCCCAAATCATGTACCATGGAAATAAAGAAACCAAAAATCATACAGCAGGGAGCACCAGCCGAAAGCCATACCTCAAAAGCAATCCAAAAAATGATGTCCAATCGAAATATAAAAGGACCACAAAGAGAAACTCCAAAGCCAAGCAAGGAAAAATTCCAAAAACGCACAAGAACAAATTCCTTGAAGTTAAAAAACGTAAAATTGAATGCTTGGGAAGATGAAAAGCTAAGCGTCAAGAAAAACCAAAGTAAATGATTATATTCTAATACAAGGGGCTTCAAGTAAGTCCCCATTCAAAAGAAATCGGAGCTGCGGACAGGGGAGATCCCAGAAAACACCGCGTTAGTATCCCTGCCCTTACGGGCTAACCAATTAGCAGGAGAGTTTCCTTCTTTATAAATGTAGGATAAATGTATATTCAAATTCTATCTATGTATAGTATCCTAAACTCATTGATAGTGTGAATCAAATCCCACTGAAGCTTAGAAGCTATGGAGAAGACATCAATAAATATTATGAATTTTGAGGCAAATTACAACTTGTAGAGCCAACAAACAATCCCAACTTTCAGCCTCTAAAGGAGAGGAGGCCAGTATTGGAGATGCAAAGAAAAACAAACAAAGCCCATAGTGGTTCAAAAGAACTCCCCTTGAACCAGCCATGCTAGGAATCCAACTACCATCAAAATTGAATTTGATTGAATCTAAAGTTGGGGGTTGTCATCTAAAAAAGGATGGCCTTCCTACCCAAACTAGTCCGATCATCAATACTCAGTAAGCAGAGAACCCTACATGCTTGATGAAAGTGGGAAATAATATTAGAAGCTGTAATAGAAGGAGCACACCTATTAATGCCATGTTTGACGTCATTTTTTACTGCCCAAATGAACCAAAGAGGCACAAGAGGAAACCAAGACAACTGCTGCATTTCTCCAAATAATAAGAAAATCAGCAACGGAAGAAGAATTTAGCCATTTAATAGTAAAATAATTGCCCAAAATATTCTAAGTATCCACAGCAAAAAGGCAAAGAAAGAAAAAAAGCGTAATTGTTTCATGATCCCTTTTACATAAATAGCATCGGAATGCTAATTTTAAACCTTTAAGCTTCAAAATATCATCCAAAATTAGCTCTGTGCGAAAAAACCTCGACAAAAAGAAAGAAATGGATGGTGAAATGAGATCATTCCAAATGACCTGGCCCCATCTCTAACCACTATACTGATAGAGGTTAGCAAAAAGCATTTTATTAGAAGAAAGAGAGCCAATAGATTTCCACATAGGACGGTCCTTAGTAGTAATCTTTAGAGGAATTTTATATATCATAGTAGCTTTCTCACCAAAAATAATATTAAGTTTATTGATATTTCAATTATCATGAAGCCATAAATGCGAGAGAAGCAGGTCATTCAAAAACCCATGTTGTAAAGGGAAAGCTAAATCCCCCTTACCCCATTGGTCATGCCATACTAAGATGTTTCCCTCACCAACATCTCAAAAAATGAATCTAAAAGCCATAGTTATAGCCTTAATAAATGCTTTCCAAATCTTAGAGTCACCCACTTTCCAATTAACCAAGTCTGGGTGATGTTAGGAACAATACTTATGATGCAAAAAGTTAGCCCATAAGGAGTCATTCGAACAAAATTTAAACCACAACTTACACATTAATCTGCGAGATTTGGATAACAATTTTGAGCCCCAAACCACCAGCCTTCAAAGCTTTGCTAACTTTATCAAAAGAAGACCAATGCTTCCTAGATTGACTTCCAGACCAAAGAAACAGATTAAAAATCCTCTCTAAAGTGTGTTGAGTGCTCCTCTTAAGCTTGAGAATTTGCAAAGCATACATAGGTATGCTAATTAAAACGCTTTTTTGTAAGGTGAGACGACCTTTGTTAGATAAGAATATATTCCTTTAGTCCATCGTCAAACTGAGTTTGCTTTCGATGACCCCTTAAAAGCTTAACACCAAGATACTTGAGAGGGAGAGTAGATGAGTGGCACCTAGCAACAGAACAATTTACATACTTGTCAAAGTACATATTACATTTATCTATTCTAAAAATTAATCCGGGAGTTTGTTGGAACTCAACGAGCACCATCATCAACAAGTTAATAGAGTTTTGACTGCCATTAGAGAAAAGGATAGCATCATCAGCATACGCAAGGGGAATAACCAAATCTGTAGACTTATGCTGAAATTTTGTGTACAACTTTTTTTGGTACAATTCATTGATCAAGCAAGAGAAATAATCAGAAGCAATTATAAAAATCGTAGGCGATATAGGATCGCCTTACTTAATGCCTCTTTGAGTAGAAAAGAAACCATATGTATTATCATTAACCATAACACTGTAGTGATTATTATGTAGCCATCTTTTAATAAGAGAAATGAAGTTGTGATGGAAGCCACAAGCATGCAGAATGTTGAGAATGAAATCCCAATTAATTGTATCGAACGCCTTTTTAATATCAAGTTTAATGATCATATTACTAATACGACATTTCTTAACAAGATCCTCAATAATCTCTTAAGCAAGTAGGATATTATGAGTGATCTCATGACCTTTAAAAAAAAGACGACTATTGGTGCAAGATAATCTTAGGAAGGAGAGGTTTGAAGTATGAAAAGCATCAACTTACTCAAGACTTTAGAAATAACTGAAGTGGGGAAATGGGTCAAATTTTGTCCCAGCTAGATTTATCAGCTCTTTTAGGAATGAGAACAATCATAGAAGAGGTAAAGTATTTCCCAATATCTTCCCCATGAAAGAAACATTGAATAGCACAAATAATTTCCCTTTTGATAATGTCCCAACAGGAGACATAGAAGGAGGTAGTAAAACCATCTGGTCTAGAAACTTTGTTGGTATTAACATCTTTGAAAGCATTAAATATTTCATGCTTAGTAGGAACATCATGAAGGGAACAAGAAAAAACATTATCCCATTCAATAAAAAAAAAAACATTAATCGGAATAACCTGAGAAATTGTCATAAAGAGATTCGTGAAATAATCCACCACACATTTGCCAATATCTTCATCATGAGTAAGAAGACTTCCAGAAGGAGATCTAATTTTAAGGATAGCGTTGATATTCCTCCTTTGCTAAATGGAAGCATGAAAGTACTTAGTTTTGCAGTCGGCATTAGAGAAAATAGTGTCATTTGCTTTCTATTGAAGAAAACCTTCCTCTAATGAGATCGCCTCCAAAAGATTAGAGTGCCTAGAGGCCAACTCATCAACAAGCTGCGAGGAGAGAACAACCTATTCCTTCAGATTATCAAAAATTCTTTGCGCCTCTTGGACCTTCTTATGAACATAACCAAATACAATTAAGTTCCAATTTCGCAATTGTGTGGCAATATTTTTATGAAGTTGCCACAAAATGTACCAAGGGTTACCTGCACTCTCAATTTTCCACTCTTGTTTAATCAGTTCTAAAATGGAATCATGAGTTATCCATATATTAAGAAACTTAAAGTGATAAGAAACATGCTTAACAGTGAAAGCAAGCGAAAGAGGAATGAGGTTATGATCAGAGGAAGCGTGATTTAGATGAAGAACTCTAGAGACAAGGAAATGGTTGAGGAAGTGTTGATTACCAAAAAAAGGATCCAACCTCTTGGTAATGGTTCCCCTTTGCCAAGTAAAAGGCGGACCCGTAAAGCCCAAACCAAAGAGGCCTGCTTCATTAATCTTATCACAAAAATGATTGATCAGACTAGAGTTTCATTTCCCCCCACCTTTTCTTTCAGAAGATGTCATAATCATATTAAAATCACCCACCATAAAATAGTTATCATGAATAACATCCCCCATAAGAGCTAGTTTTTGCCAGAGATAGTATTTATCCTAAATTAAAGAGCTAGCATATACAAAAGCGGAGTAGATAACAAACTTAAAATGAAGCAAAACAAATTGTTCCTCATCCTCCAGAATAGCAAGATCAATGTTATGCTTCCAAAAAATACAAATTTTATTATTTTTATTGAAAAACACTTTGTACTGCTTAAATCTCATATCCTATTAATGTTGTAGGTAACAATGTTATGAACCATAAAAATGTATTAGCATTTCTCTCAATCACAATTTCAGCTTAAGGATTTTTATTGTTCATAACATCGTTACCTACAACATTAATAGGATATATATCAGACTTTGGATGAGTATTTAAGGGAAAGTTATCATTAACAATCAGAATGTTGTTAAGAGGTGCACCAGAGGCATGTAACAGATGATTTAAATCTTTTCTAAGTTCAGGATGCAGATGCTAGCAATGTGAGGGGGTGTGCCCAAACATATGAAAATGAGAACAGTTAGGAGAATGCCTTTTGATTTCATCTTTCTGCTAATAAACATGATGTACCGAACCAATCCAGATTTCATCACAAAAAGGAAGCGTAATATCACGTTCCACTAAAATAAGAGCTTCAGAGGGGCTAGATAAATTCAGTGTATGGCCATCCATTTTTAAAGGATTTCCATATGCAAAAGCTAAAGAGAACAAAACTTCATGGTTAAAGAGGTGAAACTTCAAACCAGGAAAATGTATCCACACTGGGATTGTAGGCGGTTTAGATTTAGGATTGAAATCAACCATCCATTTTAAAATTTTCATGAAAACATCATCAATTCGAAGAGAACTACGAGCCAATAGATTTGTATAATCTTCATCACTAGAGAGCTGAATAAAATATGCCTCCCATCTAAGGGGTTGATTCACCAAAAATTGGTAAACTTTAAAGATTCAAATTACCCCCTAATAATTTCAAGCCTAGGAAGACCAAAAGCAATTTTCCCTACCAACACATGTTTATAAGATGAAGCAAGATTATTAGTTTCCTTCTCTGAAACAAACCAAGAAAACTTCCCATTCTTCTTACTAGTCTTCCTAATAATGTTATAATCACCATCTAAGACTAAAGTTTCATGGAAAACATTTAGGAAAAGCCCCGTACGACCAATCAAATCGAATCTGGAACCCAATAAAGTTTTCACAAAACTTTTTGGCCATAAAAAATCCCAAAAAGGGGACCAAGAGCCACAAAAATGCAAACAAACAAGAAGAAATGGAGAGATCTCATCGAAAATCAGAGAAGAGGAAGGGAAAGCCATTCACGTCGAAATCACCAAAAACCCCAAAGCGTCTCCTTACCCTAGCCGAAACATCCTCATATATATATGTATATATATATATATATATATATATATATAGATATATATATATATATATATNGATGGGAGCTCTGCTAGGGCTTCATGGTTTTAAGTCGATTCAAGGGTTATTTCTGGCCTGAGAAGATGGGGCTTCTTCATTCGGCTGGCGAGATATTTCCATATTTGATTTTGTTGCTTAGGTTGACTTTGATTTTGATTTTTTTCTTTGTTTTTACTCTTTTGTCATGTGTCTCTTGTTTATTTGGGGTTTCTAGTTTTTATTATGCCGTCGGTTTCTTGATCTTTTATTGAGGCCATTTTAGATGGGGGCAGTTCTTTGTACGCTCCATCCTCTAAGGTTTTTCCTCAAAGTTTGTATGACACTCAGAATATTGTAGGAGATTATACTTTCTTCAAAAAATTGGGGAAAAATAACGGTAAACTTGCTCTTTAATTTACTAAAGATGAAACTATTGTACTTTCTTCTTTTTGTCGCCTTGCCCTAATTGGTAAATTTACTTATGACATTCCTAAGGTTGAGATCATAAGGAGAGAGTTTGAAATGTTAAAATTCAAAAGTTTGGTGGAAGGTTGGTATCATTTAAGGTAGACATATTTTTATTTAACTAGCAAATGATGAGGATTACACTCGCCTCTTCAAAAAAAGGTTCATGTTGGTGGAAAATAGTTTGATGAAATTTCAAAAATGGTTTATCCATTTTGACCCTAAAGCTGAATTACCTATTATTCCAGTATGGATTCGATTCCCCGAGCTCAAATTACATCTTTTTAACCACAAAATACAATTTTCACTTAAGGTTGTGTATGGGAAACCATTGAAAATGGATCATGCTACTTTCACTTTATCGAGACCCTCTAAAGCACATATATTGGTTGAATGAGATATTACTCAGGTTTTTTGTAATGAAATTTGGATAGGCTCACAACATCAAGGTTATGGCAGCTAATTGAAATTGAAAGGCATTCACCTTATTGCCCTCACTGCTTTATGTTTGGGCATCAAACTACATGCTTTCATCTGAATCCATAACTTAAGAATTCCTAAAGTACTAGGCAATCTAGCAATCCTGTTAACAATATAATTAATGATCTGCATGTTAATCCACCTGGAGTTGAAAATAGAATTTTTTTAGTTGAAAATCTTGATACTAATGCTATTTCTAGTTTGCAGCCTTTGGTTACAGGAGCTATTAATAATTGCATTGTAGTTTCACCTTCACATTTGAATATTGTTGATGGGCATCAAGTAGTTGAAGCTTTCCACTTGCATAGTAACGTTACTCCTAAATACAGGTAGAATATGAACAATGTGGAGTTAGCTGAAAATTATGACAATCACATTGCCTTTTCATCTCATGGACACTCTCGACTTGTGGGTCCTGGTGATGACATGATAAATGAGGAGGTTGCAGAAGCAAAAACTGATCAAAAACACTCTTCTCTTGCAGAACACACTAATGACAATGAATGTGCTACTCTACTATTGGAGCAATTTTTGATACTGCTCTTAACCATGCCACATCAACTTTGGAAAATGAATGACAAGTGCAAAGCACTGTTGAAAAAAGGCTAAACAAAACATTGACTTATCTAGACTTAATGCTAACAACGTTATTCTTGAAGGTGTTTATCACTCAAATGGAGAACAGTTGGGCAACTCTACTAGATCTTCTAGAAGGGTTGGCTCACAAAATCATGATTAACATAATGGTTTGGAATATTAGGAGAGTGGTGGACCCTAACTCCCTAAATAGGCTTAAAAACTTGTGTAGGGTTCACAAATTACTCATTTTTGTTATTTTGGAGCCTTTGGTTCATGTTAATAAACAAAGAATTCTAAATAATTTCAAAGGCTATCATTCTTACTGCAACGTCAACAAAAAAATTTGAGGCACTTTTGTTTACACTAGCTCTTCTTTACATGAGAAAAACTTGCTTTAGCAGAAAATTGAGTCTATAGGAAGCATCATCAATAAAAATTGGTTTGTTGGTGGAGATTTTAATATGATCATGAAGCCGATGGAAAGAAAAGGTGGTGGCTGACCCAAGGAAAATATGTTGAGATTTTCATACCTATTTTATACTGTTATTAAAGATATTGCACTTTAAAGAAAGGTACTTTTGATGTTTTGTTGCAGGAATGATGAATTATGGTCATTGGAGCCAAAAGATGAAAAAAGGAGCAAATTTGGAGAGAAAGGACCAAAATGTGAAAATTTGAACTAGGCTACCAACGGCGCCCTCGACCCTGGCGACAACTAGTTTTTCCCGAGGTTACAGAACAAAATTCTTCAGAAGTCCGCCGACGGTGCCCTCGAGGCCGCCGACGGCGAGATCAACAGTTATGCCTACCCAAGCTTTGGATGAGGCCAAATTTTGAAGGGATGCTTAGGCAACTCTTGGGAAAGGTCATCCACAACTTTAAAGGACTATTTTGGCCAAAAAATTGGAGAGCCTCGAGAAGGAGGAAAAGAATCTAGGGAGTAAAGGAAGTGCTAGAGAGAGTTCCT